>ML312276.1:0-30866 GCA_005239505.1 Nicotiana paniculata | reverse complement strand
ACATGTTTATTCGTGAGTGGGGGTCAAAGACTCGTTTAAGCTTCTTATTCTAATGGGATCGGGCTGTTTGCCTCGACATGATTTATGCACCACACTCTTATGGGAGCGGGCCATTCACCTCAGCATTTTAATAAATGCATCTATGATTCGTGTCGTTCGACCCTCGGCAGTGCACAGATTATGATGGGATTGGTCCATACGCCTCGGCCTTTCTATAAAATATCCTCATGAAATCATGCATAATATTTGGTAAGAAGCCAATGTACTTGTGAGTTTTTTGTTCGATTTGAATTATAACAACCTATTTGGTGAGTTCCATTATACCTATATATATATATATATATATATATATATATATATATATATATATATATGCTCCAGTTGAGGAGGAATTTGCTAATTGAGAGATTGGGTTTATTGTAAAGAGGGGAATCATACCACATATTTACACTTGTTTGTTCCATTTATTTACTCTGCCTCATATTTGTTCACCTCCTTACTGTACCTGATATTATTAGACCACTAGTGAGTGTCGATGTCGACCCCTCGTCACTACTCATCCGGGGTTAGGCTAGATACTTAGTGGATACACATCGATTTACGTACTCATACTACACTTGCTGCACATTTTTTTGCAGGTACGTTTATGTTCGGTGGTCCTTTGGGAGTGGAGGCGCGGATGATGCAGGGACTTGAAGCGAGCTACATTTCAGGTTACGGTCCGTAGCCAACAGAGCCTCCCTCAGAGCTATTTATATTTTCCTGTCCAATTTGTATTCTGGACAGATGATGTATTTTATTTTACTCCCTAATTGATGCTCATGCATTTGTGACATCGGATTTTAGGTGCTTACGGGTTATTCATTAATGTAGTTGCGAAAAATATTTTCATTTACTTGGTGAATCCCATTTTGTACAATGTAATTAAAGAAACTTATGATTTCAAATACTAATATGAGTAGTTAAGATAATCATTTATTGTTGGCTTTCCTGACATCGTTGTTAGGCAGCATCACGACCTTTAATAGATTTTGGATCGTGACAACAATGTAATACCTGAATATGAGTGCGCCAATCATTAACCGTGCATGGCTTGTTTTTGTAGTTTAAATCGATCACATTCTGATAAGAACCCTAAATTAAGCAATAAACTTTCTTTATGACTATATAGCACCAGACACTTTTTTGAAATTGAGTAAGATAAATAGAAATCATGAAAATAAAATAGTCGGTGACATGATTTACATATTGATCAAACCTTTTATAGTAGTTATATGTTTTGGGTAAGATCTACAATATCATAATAATTAGCTTGTGTCACGTTACCACCAAAGGATGTACTGCACTGGTTAGGATCGCTCTTCCCTTAACCAGAGGTCTCGGGTTTGAGCCCTGAGTATGGGAAAATCATTGGTAGGGAGCGATACCCTTAATGGGGCCCTACCTGGAGCAAATCCAGATATAGTCGGGCTCCAATGCGGGTACCAGAAACCGGATGGTGTCACGACCCCAAATCCACTAGTCGTGATGGCACCTAACTCCACCCGCTAGGTAAGCTAATTAATAATTATCCAATTTTAATAATATTAACAAGACAGTAAAGTAAAGAAATTATCTAACTTTTATACACTTCCCAAGGACTGGTAGTACAAATCATGAGCTTCTAAGAATAGAATTTACAAAGCTGAAATGAAATAATACATCGTCTATTTGAAAAGTACATAAACCGAGTTTTATAGATCTAGAGCTACCACGAACAAGGGGCAGCTACAACTGGGACGTAGGTACATCTTCAATCCAGCTCCCATCGAACACAGCAACGTCAGGAACCAGCATTTGCACGCAAGGTGCAGAGTGTAGTATGAGTACAACCTACCCTATGTACTCAGTAAGTAACAAACCTAACCTTAGGTTGAAAGCAGTGACGAGCTAATACAAGGTCGGGCCCAATACCAATATTCCACAATAGTACATAACAGCATAATACAAGTAATAAAAGAGGTATCTCATAAGTAAAAGGCTCAGCTCGTTCACAGTTCCAGTAAATAGGCATGCTTTTAAAATATCTTAGTGAAAACTCAAATCTTTTACCGATAATGCCAAATTACGTGTAAGTTTGAAAATTGTAATTTTCCAAATATCATTTCCACAATAAATAAGATGTTTCATTTTCTTTCAAGTTAACAAATGTAAAATACCTCTCTATTGTTACGCCCCATGTTTTCGTACGTGAGAGTACGCGATAAGTAATTGATGGTGTCATGACCCGAAATTTCCACCGTCGGGATCGTGATGGCGCCTAACATCACACTTGCTAGGCAAGCCAACATTAGAGGTTATTTAGCCAATTCTCTCACATTTAGGTGATTATTAGTAAACAACTATAATAAGTCAAAATGAACGCGGAAATAAGTAAATAACAACATTGAATATATACTATTACTACACAGAATCCAGAGTCACAATTCATGAACAACACTAAGATTTTCTACAAGTATTCGTCCGAAAGGAAATACAATTGTTTGTGAAACAAGGAAAACCATTAATTATGAGGGTATAGAAGGGGACGCTAGGGCATCAATACTGGTAAGTGCCGGGTATAACCTCAATGAAGGTATAACGAGGCTACGGCGGGACACTTACATTATAAGTTGCATACAGTGGATAATAAGACAGAAAAAAAAAGCAGAATAACGTAAAAGTAGTAACTTGCAAGAAATAAATACAGAACCCAACGTGTCTCATCAATGTTCAACTATAACCAATCCTTAAGTGAAATACCAAACTACTGGACAACTTACACAGCCAAAGAAAGAAGATAAACACATAGATTGTTGCGGCGCGCAACCCGATCACACCGTACATATCACAATCCAACCTTATTCCTTCTTAATATCATAAATAACAAAATATAGATAAAATGTTGCAGCGTGCAACCCAATCCCACCATGTCATAATAAACATAATCACGATTCACCCTTATATCACCACATTCCACGGCGTGCAACCCGATCCCACCATATAATAGCAATTCACCCTTATTCCTCCTCAATATATCACCATTATTCCACTTGTTGCAGCGTGCAACCCGATCCTACCATATTTATATCAATTACACAGAAAATATAGAAGTTCCACAAATTAACACAAGACCTTTCTCAATATTTAATCTTCAGAACAAGGCAAATGGAAACCTTATACTCAATAAAACTCTGCTAAGGTAATACTACTCAGCAAGACCAAATCTGGAATATCACTAAAACCCAATTAAGAACATTTTAAGTAAATAATAGGGAACAAGTAAACTACGGCACGACAATTATCTTCAACAAGGAGAAACAATATTAACATGTAGCAACTAGACATGGAAATACAAGTAGGCATGTAACAATCAAAGTAGGGGAGAAACAGTATAAAGAGAACGGAAAGTAACAGGAAAACAGATAAATTGGCGGTGCATAAGTACTCGTCACCTCACATATACGTCGTTCACATAATTGTTCATATAGAAATTAAGGCAAAGATTCATAATCGCTCAAGTCAAGGTTAGACACAACACTTACCTCGATCCACTAGCACACTGCTCAATTACCACTTTTCCTCTAGTTTCCACCTCTAAATCACTCGTATATAGCCATAATTAACTTAATAACATCAAATATTTCTAAAGAAATCAATTTCAATACATAAATTTAGATTTCACAAACTTTCCCCCAAAAAGTCAAAAAATCGACCCTGGACGCGGTTGGTCAAAACTCGAAGTTCAGACCAAAACCCATTCACCTATTCACCCTCGAGCCCGAATATGCAATTAGTTTTGAAATCAGGCCCCAAATTGAGGTCTAAATTCAAATTTCCCAAAAATCTCTAATTCTTCCCAAACCCGCAATTTCTACCATAGAAATCCTAGATTTTAGGTTGGAAATTCATGAAATGTGATGGGAGATTGAAAGAAAGTGGGTTAGGATCACTTACCAAAGATTTGGGGAAAATTTGTCTCGGAGAAATCGCCTCTAGAGTTCGAGGATTTGTAAAGTTGAGAAATGGACCAAAATCCCGTCCAAAAATCATTTTGATGAGTTGCAGGTGTCGCATTTGCGACCTGGGGTTCGCAAATGCGAGCCCCGAAAATGCGAAGAACATATCGCAAATGCGAAGGTCTCCCATTCCTACTATCTTCGCAAATGCAAGCATGATCATTTTCACAAAAGCGACCATTTGATCGCAAATGCGATCACTGCCTCCCCCTTCCCTGTTTGCAAATGCGAAGAGATTGATCGCAAATGCGAAGACTATGAGGCCAGCTATTCTTCGCAAATGCGAGAAATAGCTTGCAAATGCGAAACTTGCAGGGTTCGCAATTGCAATGCCTGATCTCGCAAATGCGATATCAGAGGCCTGCACAAGATCAGTTACACCAGCAATGGTTCTAAGTCCCAATTTCACTCCGTAGCCTATCCAAAACTCACCCGAGACCTCGGGGCTCCAAACCAAAAATGCACACAAGTCTAAAAACATCATACGAACTTGCTCACACGATCAAATCGCCAAAATAACACCTAGAACTATTAATTTAACCCCAAATCAGATGAAATTTTCAAACTGACTCGCGCGACCAAATCGCCAAAATAACACCTAGAACTACAAATTTAACCCCGAATAAAAAAATACTTTTCAAATATACACTTTACGGATAATACAATACGCTAACCCTAAAACGCTCTGTTCTCTCTCCTAGTTAGGCGACCACTATGCGATTGCTGCCATGGCCAATTTGGCCAGCAGCCAACCTTCATCTCCGGCTGGTTAGCCCCCTCCCACCCTTGCCCATCCCCCAGCGACCACCAACAACAATACCCAACCACTAGACTACTCTAAAATCCTAAAACCATCGACTTTAAATAGTCCCATGCAGGAACGTGTGAATTCTATCGAACCTATTCCTCATCGTTGATCCAGTATGCTCAATGAACAGCCTACTGTAAAGTTTACTGAAGCAGAAGTCCAACGAATAAATGTATTGAAGGTTTACAATACGCAGTAGTATGTAAATTTTAATATGGATGGCCCGAGCTTAATGAATTACGTCGAATTATTCCTATTCAATGTGCAATTAAAGGAGAGTGCAATATTGTATATCTTTGCGATAGGCATGTGCTAATACGAATGATATTATGGCAAGACTCCATTGATTTTACGTCAAAAAGCGTTTACTATGTTAAGGATAAATTTGGCTATGAATTTCAGTTGCGAACATTGATTTACGATCACAAATTTAAAGTTGGAGAAGAGACACCAAAGGTAATGGCATGGATTTCCTTTCCGAACTTGTTGCCATTTTTTTTGTGAAAGAATGTTTGTTTGCATTGGATTTTGCAGTTGGTAAGCCGGTTCATCTAGATTTGGAAACATTTAATAAAACTAGGCCAAGTTGCGCGGGAGTTAAAGTGTTAGTTGATTTTTTAGCTACCTAGCAAAGAAAGTTCGTATGGATATCGAGAATGAATTAACGGGGGAAGTGAGAACTGAATGGGTAAATATCAAGTATGATTATTTACCTAAATATTGTAGGGAGTGCAAATTACAGGGCCATGATATGATTGAATGTTGGAGGCTACATCCTGAATTAATGGAGAACAAGGTTATTGAAACTTATGATGTGAATGGGGCTGGAAAACAAATCGAACAGACTACTGCCTCAGCAAATGTGAATCAACAAGGTGCTTTAATGGTTTTGTCGAGTGGAAAGGTCGTACGTAATGTAACTGGTAATGGAAAAGAACAGTGGTAGAAGGTAAGGGATAATTGAGGTAAGAAGGTTTCTAATCAAAATGGAATAACAGAATTCAATGGACTGGAGGAAGGCTCCGGGATAATCAAATTGAAGAATATCTAGATGAAGGGGAAGTTCCAGATGGATTGCAGGCTGAGAGGGAATCTGACTTTGAGATGGAAGAAGAAGAACAAAGTGTAAACGGAGAAGAAATCACTAACAAGAACAATGAGGAGGGCAACATGAACAATGGTGATGATGTACAAAATGGGGAAGATATTAGCAAAGAAGGTCAAGTAGGTAAAGGGGATTCTAATATAGCTACTGTGAACCCCAAGGATATCGATGTGAACATGGGAGATCCAGGAGGAACTGGAAATACAGATACAGTTCCTGAAGATGTTAGGAAGAGTGCAACTAATGGGAATAAGCAGTTGGCTAATGTACGAGAATCTGATGATAGGAGCACTGTTCCATTGGAAGACAATCAGGGTAAGCAGCAGCAAAATACAGAGGGTCATGCTATGATTCCTAAACAAGTGAAACCAACTATGCAAATAGCATTAGATGTGATTGATAAAAGGGTAGAGGAACACGTAGAAAGGAAAGAAAAGGACCTTGATGAAGAATCAATTGCTCAGAATTTTCGAAATGTTGCCAGGCAAGGGGAAATTTCTCCCAGGTACATGGAGAAGGCTAAATTAGTAGGTAAGGTTAGAAACAAGACAACAAGGGATAACTCCAATTTACAATCAGTTGGAGTGCAAACTAGAAGAACACTTACTAAATCCAGTGCTCAATAATGAATGCAATCATATGGAATGTAAGGTCAGTTAACACGATGCAAGATTTTGAGAGGCTTATCACAATGCATAGGAGACAACACTTTGAATTCATAGGTATTCTAGAACCAATGCAACAGACTAGGAAAATGGAAAGATACAGAAGAAGGATTGGTTTAGCTACAGCAGTGGCAAATGTTTCGAACAAAATCTGGGCTTTTTTCGATGAATTTTATGAGGTGTCCATTGTTTATAACATGGTGCAACAGTTAACGTTGAGGTTTTTTCATACTGAAACAAAGGTAGACCTTATGCTTACACTAGTGTACGCAAAATGTAATGCTATTGAAATAATAGAATTGTGGGATTCTTTATATGCGATGGCTCGAGATATGACAATTCCATGGCTCGTAGGGGGAGATTTCAATGTCATATGGGATGAAGAAGAGATGTTTGGAGGATTTCCAGTGTCACTTAATGAGATTGATGATTTTAGGCATTGCATCACCACATGTAATCTATCAGATCTTGTCTTTAAAGGAAGCATATTCACATGGTGGGCAGGGCAGAGGAGGATTGTATTTTCAAGAGGCTAGATCGATGTCTTGCAAATATAGAGTTCCAGCACATGTTCCCAAGTTTGGAAGTCACTCCTTTGTCAAAAATTGGATCAGACCATTGTCCTATGCTATTGAAACTTGATATTGAAGCTACTACAATCAAAAAGCCTTTTAAGTTTCTCAACTTCTGGGTGAAACATGAATCTTTTAAGGCAGTGGTGAAAGCTAATTGGAATGCAGATTTTCGTGCGAATCCATTCATCTTGTTCAATTACAAATTGTAGAAAATGAAGAAGACTCTGTCTACATGGAGAAAATCAACATATGGGGATATATTTCAAGGGATTGCAAGCTTGGAGGAAGTTGTTATGGTTCATGAGAGGAAATTTGAGGCAAGACCAAAGTAGAATAGAGAAAGGTTGCATTTGGTCCAAGCACAGCTAATCAGATTTTTGGCAATTGAAGAAGAATTTTGGAAGAAAAAATCGGGTATGACATGGGTCAAAGAGGGCTGCAGGAACACGAAGTTCTTTCATGCTCAGGTTAAGGGTCGAAGGAAAAGGTTTCAGATTAAAAGAATACAAAACAACATGGGCAATTAGATAGAGGAGGACGAACAAATAGCAGAAGAAGCTGTTAACTATTTCAAAGAACAGTTTAGTGAGAGTGTAGCTCCCAATGCATTCGGTATAATTAATAATGTACCTTGTTTGGTAGATGAAGAACAGAATGAAAGACTAATTTGTATGCCTACACTAGAAGAGGTTAAAGCAGCAGTTTTTGGGCTAAATGGAGAATCTGCAAGTGGTCCAGATGGGTTTACCGGTGCCTTTTTCCATTCTTGTTGGGAAATTATTGGAGATGATCTATCTAATATGATTAAGGCATCTTTCTGTGGTAGGAAACTGCCAAAATCAGTGACTCATACCAACCTTGTGTTGTTACCAAAGAAGAAGGAAATAGTCAGTTTTTCAGATATGAGGCCTATAAGTTTAAGCAATTTTGTCAACAAAATTTTCTCGAGGGTGCTTCATGATAGATTGGTGAGGTTACTTGCTACTTTGATTTCTGAGGAATAAGCAGGTTTCGTCAAAGGAATAAGTATTGTAGAGAATGTGCTACTTACGTAAGAAATAATCACAGATATTAGATTAAGAACAATAGTTGGACCAAATGTAGTAATTAAGCTTGACATGATGAAAGCCTACGACAGACTATTATGGCTGTTTTTAACAAAGATGTTGAGGAAATTGGGGTTCTGTGAAAGATTCATTGGTATGATTTATGACATTATGGGTAATAACTGGTATTCTGTCCTTGTGAATGGCCAACAATATGATTTTTTTTAAGTCGTCAAGGGGTGTAAAACAAGGAGATCCACTCTCACCTTCATTTTCCATCATAGTTGCAGAGGCATTATCGAGGGGTTTGAATGCTCTGCATTTAAATCTATATTTTTGTGGATTTGGTTTACCTAAGTGGAGTCCAAAAATTATTCACTTATCATACGCAGACGACACTATTATTTTCTGTTCTTCTGATGCTATATCACTACAGTTGGTTATGGAGGTGTTATATGCGTATGAGAATGGATCATGGCAGAAGATAAATAAAGGTAAGTCAGCTATATATTTACACCATTCTTCTCCTATGGACTGTGTTACAAAGGTTGAGATGATAACTGGTATAATGAAGCAAGATTTCCCCTTCACATATCTTGGATGTCCCATATTTTATTCACGAAGGAAGGTGGATTATTATCAAGGACTTATCACAAAGGTCCTTGATAAGTTACATTCATGGAAAGGAAAAATGCTATCGATAGGAGGCAGAGCAGTGTTGATCGAGCATGTACTACAGAGCATGCCCATACTTCTCTTGTCTGTTGTGAACACTCCAAGTAATGTGATTAACAAGCTTCATAAGTTGTTTGCTCAATTCTTTTGGAGTAGCTCTATCAGAGGAACTAGTAGGCATTGGGCATCATGGAATACTTTATGCATGCCATGTGAAGAAGGTGGAATAGGCTTTAGGTCGTTACATGATGTATCTAAAGCACTTTTCTGCAAACTGTGGTGGAATTTTCGTATAAAACCAAGCCTTTGGAGTTCTTTTATTAGTCAGAAGTATTGTAAAAAACTCAATGCAATAATTGTTCCATGCAGAAAAGGGTCACATGTTTGGAGGAATATGTTAGAATGTAGGGACTCAATAGAGCATCAGATTAAGTGGTATACAAAAATGGGGTCCTCTCTCTTCTGGTTTGATAACTGGACAGGAGTGGGTGCCTTGTATTTTCTTTTTCCTGCAGGATTTGCGATTGATGAAACCATCCACAATGTCTATGATGTAATCGAAAATGGGGAGTGGAATGTGGATAAACTGATGGATATTTTACCTGAAGCGTATGCATCTCATATTGTGGAAAAGATTAAACCTCTAGTAGAGGAGGATGTTATTGATGTTCCTTATTGGATGCTAGAAACTAGGGGTCATTTCTCAGTTAGATCTGTCTGGGAGTATATTAGGAGGGATGAACCTACAGAAGCTTATAAAATGATTTGGGTGAAAGATTTTCCATTTAAAATTGCTTTCTTTATGTGGAATGTGTGGAAAGCTAGGTTGCCACTTGATGATTTCATGCGTAGGTTGGGATATTACATGCCTTCTAAATGTTGGTGTTGTGCAGAACCTCAAGAGGAATCTTTGGTACATGTGTTTTTCACCTCAAAAACTGATGTTATTGTGTGGAAATACTTCTTATCAACAACTGGTATAGCATTGGATGGACTGTCGATGCATCAGGCCATAACTAAGTGTTGGACAACATCAGTTATACCTCGACTTAAACCAATTATGCAAGCCTTGCCCTCCTGAATTATTTGGGAACTGTGGAAGAGAAGGAACAGTCAAAAATATGGATATCAAATGTCAGTAAGTAGAGTAATACCAGGTATCTATTTCACTTCAATGCCTTGTTCAATTTAGAAAACCTGGGCTCAAAATACCTCACAAGTGGCAGGATCTACTGACTACGTTGGAAAATTATACTCCACAGTTGAAGTACCAAAAAGTCTTCTAGGAAAAACCTATGGTAGGTTGGGTTAAAGTAAATACTGATGAGGCATCTAAAGGGAACTCAAGCAGAAGCTCAATTGGATATTGTGTGAGAGATGAGGAAGGGGATATTATTTATGCTAAGGGAAAGGAAATAGCTGAAAGTACCAATACAGAGGCAGAAGGAATAGCTATAATGGAGGCATTGAGATATTGCATGATGCATAACTACACTCATGTATGGCTGGAAACAGATTCTATGTTGTTTAAGAACATAATAGGAAGTGTGTGGAAACCACCATGGAGTTTAGCTAAACAAGTGGAGGAGATAATGCTGATGAAGGAAGGTATTATATTCAAAATCACTCACATATATAGGGAAGGCAACAAATCGGAAGATCATCTGGCTAACTATGCACTCGAGGTTGGGGCAATCGAATGTCATGACTTTTGGCAGCTAGATTCACAAGGAAAAAGGCTGGTGAATGAGGATAAAATGCAATGCCCATACATAAGAGTAAAGGTAGCAAGAAATTGAAGAGTGAAAGGGAGTCAAAAGGAAAGCAGATCACACGAAGATATGAGATACAACATAATACTCAAGTCCCTATGGAGGAGAGTTTGATGTTGATGGTTTTCACTAACGTCGTGTTCTTTTTTGCAGGAAAAGTTATTGTCTCTACGCCCTACTATTTGAGGAACGTCCACTTGGTGGTATTAGTACTTTGTACTCAGTCCACTGGAAAGGAATCGAAGGTAGGCATAAGCATAGAAGCGGGGAGAACTATGTTCCTGCCCTATAGCAGCGAAAGAACTATATAGCAGTGCCTCAATTTATATGAAAACAATTCCATAATTAATATGTCATATTTAATATGGAAGACACACGCAAATAGTTTCGAAATGATCTGTGTCAACTGTGTACAAATCTGGTACATGGGGGACATAACCAAGAATGCGTGTGAAATTCATAACTGGTGGAGTAGAAATCAGGATAGTGTCAACAATCAAAATATACATACAGGGAGTCAGGCAAGAAGAAAGATACAAAAACTTGTTTACGAGGGAGAATACACAACATATAAATACATCAAACAATGGGCAATAATGTTAGACAAAGGATACTGGCTAGAAGGTATGGGACCAAGAGAGGTTCGTTTGAGCAAATAAACCATACACCTAAGGAGTTCAAAATACAGGAAAGGATTTGGGACTAAAAGAATAGCAAAGTATGGATGGAAATCACAAGAGATCATCATCAGAAATGTCACAAGTAAAATGTAGATCAGGTTCACATGGATAATGCAGAGGTTTTCAATTGAATATAGGGAAGAAGGCAGTGGCACAACATGTCAAAATTCACTATCTATATTAAGCATGATACACAAAGAAGACAAACTGGCGTGGAAAATCACAGGTTCATTCAGAAAGCAGACTATAAATATGGACACAAATATCCAACATCACTTCGAGCTGGGTACTGTTTCTGGCAATGAATGATAATGGATACAAATGTAATAGGCTAGTTTTTATTTATACGGTATACTTTATGCTCTATAATTATGCTAGATCAAGTTATAATATTGATTTTGGATATAAGCCCAAAATTGGTAATAGGATTTATGTACTAGACATACATTATCGTCTTACATTTTGTAAGACACCACGTGACACTTTCTCTTATTTTTTATTTTATATATATAAAAACTAGCCCTAGGCATCTTGCCTAGTGGATGTTCCATAAAAAAAACCCGAATCACGTTAAACTGACTCCGTTTCTTACCAAACTTCATAGACAAGTCATAAATACTATATTGAACCTGTACCGGGCTTCGGAACTAAAATACGAGCTCGATATCAAAAATGCCAAACATTAATAGATTCTTAAAACCATTTAATTTTTAGGCTTTTAAATTTTCAACAAAAATTCGTATCTCAATCTAGGGACCTCAGAATTCGATTTTGGACATACTCCCAGGTCCCATATTTCAATACGGACCCACCGGGACCGTCAAAACACGGGTTCGGGTCCGTTTACTCAAAATGTTTACCAAAGTCAACTCAAATCAATTTTTAAGGAAAAAATTCTTATTTTTATCAACTTTCAACATAATAGCTTTCTGAAAACACTCCCGGATTGTGCAGCAAATCGAGGAGGATAAAAATGAGATTTTAAGGCTTAAGATCGTAGAATCGAGTTCTAAAACATAAGATGACCTTTTAGGTCATTACATTCTCCACCTCTAAAACAATTGTTCGTCCTCGAACGGACAAAGAAAAGTACCTGAACTGGTGAATAGGTGGGGATATCCACCTCGCATATCTGACTCGGACTCCCAAATAGGTGCCTCAGTGGGCTGACCTCTCCACTGCACTGGAACTGAAGGATAACTCCTTGATCTCAACTGAAAAACCTACCGGGCTAGAATAACCACCGCCTCCTCCTCCTAAGTCAAATCCTTGTCCAACTAGACAGAGCTGAAACCTAACACGTGGGACGGATCACCGTGATACTTCTAGAGCATGGAAACATGGAACACTGGAAGAACTGATGATAACCTCGGAGGCAATGCAAGCCTATAAGCCACCTCTCCCACTCTCTCGAGAATGTTAAAAGGCCCAATATATCTAGGGCTCAACTTGCCCTTCTTTCCAAACCTCCAACACCCTTCATGGGTGACACCTGCAACAACATTTTCTCCTCGACCATGAATACCACATCACGAACTCTATGGTCGGCATAACTCTTTTGCCTGGACTGAGCTGTGTGAAGTAAATCCTGTAGAATATTTACATTGTCGAAGGACTCTTGTACTAGATCAGTACCCAACAACCGAGCCTCCCAGGCTCAAACCAGCCAACTGGCGACCGACACTGTCTACCATATAATGCCTCATAGGGAGCCATCTGAATGCTTTGGTAGTTATTGTTGTAGGCAAACTCTGCAAAGGGAAATAACTTATCCCACGATCCTCTGAAGTCGATAACACAAGTGCGGATCATATCCTCCAAGATCTTAATAATACGCTTGGACTGCTCGTCCATCTGAGGATGAAATGATGTGCTCAACTCAACTCGCGTACCCAGCTCACGTTGTACTGCCCTCTAGAAGTGCGAGGTGAGCTGCGTTCCTCGATCAGAAATGATAGACACTGGCACACCGTGAAGACGGACGATCTCACTAATATAAATCCCTGCCAATCT
This sequence comes from Nicotiana paniculata, assembly GCA_005239505.1. Taxonomy (NCBI): domain Eukaryota; kingdom Viridiplantae; phylum Streptophyta; class Magnoliopsida; order Solanales; family Solanaceae; genus Nicotiana; species Nicotiana paniculata. The sequence continues at coordinate 17,490 of ML312276.1, read as the reverse complement.
CTCCAAAGAATAGGTAACTGCCACATGAATGAAGTGTGCTGACTTAGTCAGCCTATCCACAATGACCCAAACGGAAACGAACTTCCTCTAAGTCTGTGGGAGTCTAAAAACAAAGTCCATAGTGATATGCTCCCCCTTCCACTCAGGAATCTCTATCTGCTGAAGCAAACCATCGGGTCTCTGATGCTCATACCTCACCTGCTGACAATTCAGGCACCAGCTACATAAGCAACTATATCCTTCTTCATCCTCCTTCGCCAATAATGTTGTCGCAAGTCCGTGTACATCGTAGCAGCGCCCGAGTGAATAGAATACCGAGAATTGTGAGCCTCCTCAAGAATCAACTCACGAAACCCATAAACATTAGGCACACACACGCGACCCTGCATCCTCAAGACTCCATCATCTCCAACAGAAACCTACTTGGCACCACTCTGTCGTACTGTATCCCTAAGGACCAACAAATTAGGGTCATCATATTGCCGATCTCTGATACGCTCAAACAAGGATGACCGGCCCACTATGCAAGCTAGAACACAGCTGGGCTCTGAAATATCTAACCTCACAAGTTGGTTGGCCAAAGTCTGAACATATGATGCTAGCGGCGTCTCACCGACTAGAATGAATGCAAGGCTGCCCATACTCGCATCCTTCCAACTCAATGCGTTGGCCACCACATTGGCCTTCCCAGGATGGTACAAGATGGTGATATCATAGCCTTTCAATAGCTCTAACTACCTCCTCTGCCTCAAATTGAGATCCTTTTGCTTTAATAAATACTAAAGGATGCGATGATCCGTGAAAACCTCACACGACACGCCATAAAGATAGTGCCTCCAAATCTTCAGTGCGTGAACTATGGCTGCCAACTCTAAATCATGGACAGTGTAATTCTTCTCATGAACCTTCAATTGCCGAGACGCATATGCAATCTCCCTGCCCTCCTATATCAATATTGCTTCGAGCCCAACACGGGAGGCATCACAATATACCATGGAAGATCCTGAACCTGATGGTAACACCAACATTGGAGCTGTAGTCAAAGCATTCTTGAGCTTTTGAAAGCTCGACTCACACTTGTTTGACCATCTGAATAGGGCACCCTTCTAGGTAAACCTGGTCAATGGGGCCGCTATAGATGAAAACCCCTCAACAAATCGACGGTAATAGCCCGCCAATCCCAAGATGCTCCTGATCTCAGTAGCTGAAGTGGGTCTAGGATAATTTTGGACTGCCTCAATCTTCTTAGGATCTACTTGAATGCCCTCTGCTGATACAATGTGTCCCAGTAAAGAAACCGAATCCAACCAAAACTCGCACTTCAAAAATTTAGCATACAACTGGTTGTCCCTCAGAGTCTGGAGCACTATCCAAAGGTATTGCTCATCCTCCTCCCGACTGCGGGAGTATATCAAGATGTCATCAATAAACCCAATCACAAAGGACTCAAAATTAGTCTTGAACACTCGGTTCATCAATCCATAAACGTTGCTAGGGCATTGGTGAACCCAAAGGACATCAGCAGAAACTCATAGTGCCCATACCGCATCCGAAAAGCTGTGTTAGGGACATCGGATTCCCTAATCCTCAGCTGATGGTAGCCAGATCTCTAATCAATCTTCGAAACACCTTGGCACCCTGAAGCTGATCAAATAAATCATCATCCTCGACAATGGATACTTGTTCTTGATGGTGACTTTCTTCAGCTGCCGATAATCTATACACATCCTCATAGATCCATCTTTTTTCTTCACGAACAATACCGGTGCACCCCAGGGCGAGACACTAGGTCTAATGAAGCCCTTATCAAGAAAATCATGCAACGGTTCCTTTAATTCTTTCAACTATGGTGGGGCCATCCGGTATGGTGGAATGGAAATGGGCTGAGTTCCTGGAGCCAAATCAATACAAAAATCAGTATCCCTATCGGGTGGCATCCCCCGCAGGTCTGGAGGAAATATCTCTGGAAACTCACGAACAACAGGCTTAGAATCCATAGAAGGAACCTCCGCACTAGAATCATGATCATAAGCCAAATAATCCAAACACCCCTTCTCGACCATACGACGAGCCTTCATATAGGAGATAACCCTACTAGTAGAACGGCCAGGAATCCATCTCTACTCTAATCAAAGCAACCCCGGCAAGGCTAAGATCACTGTCTTGGCGTGACAGTCCAATATAGCATGGTAAGGTGACAACCAATCCATACCCAATATAACATCGAAATCAACCATATCGAGAAGCAAAAGATCTACACTGGTCTCAAGACTCCCAATAGTGACCACACACGAACGATATACACGATCTACAATAATAGCATCCCCCATAGGTGTGGACATATATACGGGGGAACTCAATGAATCACGAGGCACAACCAAATATGAAGCAAAATAAGATGACACATAGGAGTAACTAGACCCCGAATCAAATAGAATTGAAGCATGTCTACTGCAAACTTAAACAGTACCTGCAATAACAACATCAGATGAATCAGCCTTAGGTCTGGCTCGAAAAGCATAACATCAGGGTTTGGCCGCACCACTCTGAACCATGTCCCCCGGACGGCTTCTAGTTGACGGGCCTCCACCTCTAACGGACTGCCGTTCACCTCTAACAGTCTGGCCCCTACCTTTGGCTGCCTGACCCCTGGCTCTAGCTAGCTGGGCAGGCGGTGCAGCAGTTGGTGACAAAATCATGGCACGAGAACTCTGATTCTGTGGTAGAGAACCCAATAATCTCGGATAGGTCCTCCTGATATGCCCATAACCACCACACTCGAAACATCCATCATGATACTATGGTTGTGAAAACTGAGACTGACCCGAACAAGACGGCTGAACGCGGTAATAACTCTGAATAGGAGGTGCACTGATAGGAGCTAGTGGTGCATTATAGGTTGACTGCCCATAAGTAGGCACATAAGAACCACGACTCCTTGAAGCATTGTGGGATGCCTGAAGAACTGAATGGAATGGCCTGGGAGGATGGCCTCTACCAAAAGTACCCCTGCCTCCAGATGAGGCACCGCTGAATCAACCGGAATGACGAGCTCTCTTGTCTGACCCCTGACCTCCCTGTCCAAGAACCATGTCGACTCGTCTGGCGACATTGGCAGCATCCTAAAAGGAAATCTCGCTCCCAGTCTCCTTAGCCATCTGCAATCTAATAGGCTGAGCAAGTCCCACAATAAAACTCATCACCCCCTCTCTCGCGGTAGGAAACAGAAGAATAGCATGACGGGCCAAATCCACAAAATGGGTCTCATACTGAGTAACAACCATGTTGCCCTGCTGGAGACGCTTGAACTGACGGCGACGCTCCTCTCTCAAGGTGATAGGCAGAAACTTCTCTATGAAGAGATGAGAGAACTAGTCCCAAGTAAGAGCAGGTGATCCAGCTGGTCTGGTCAACAAATAATCCCTCCACCATTTTTTTGAGGAACTCGCCATCTGAAACGCAACAAAGTCGACCCTATTGGTTTCAGATATACCCATGTTCCGAAGAACCTCATGACAGCTATCAAGATACTCTTGGGATCGTCTGAAGTAGTACTAGTGAAATGGACTAGAAAGAGCTTAGTAAACCTATCCAATCTCCACAAAGTCTTAGAAGACATACCTGACCTATCACCAGGTTGTGCCGCAGCAACTGGCAAAACTACTCTGACTGGATGAGCTGCTAGAGTCTAAACCTGGGGAGCCATCTGTTCCAAAGTGTGAGTAGCAAGAGTCTAGGCTCCTTCTCCAGCCTGCGATATGGTTGGTGCCATGGGGAATGTGCAAGTATGGGCCACACTCTCCATAAGTCTCACCAATCGGACCAAAGCATCTTGAAGCACTAGGGTGGCAATAAACCCCTCCGGGACCTGAGCTGGTCCGGCAGGAATAGTCTGAGATGGATCCTCCTCATCAAACAATACTTGAGGCTCCTCGACTAGGCATACTTCTCGGGCTCTGGGCTGAGCCCTGCCACTTCCTCGGCCTCTGGCACGACATCGGCCTCGACCTCTACCCCTCGTAGGAGCTACTACTGGAGGCTCTAGCTGCTGCTCAGCTGAAGAAGCGGTACACGTTCTCGTAATATGTGGTAGAATAAGAGTAGGAGAGATCAATCAGTAGTGAGAAAACAAAACCGCATGACAGAGTTGAATAAAAGTGAAATTTGTTCCTATACTTCATAGTCTCTGGGAGATAAGTACAGACGTCTCTATACCGATCCCCCAGACTCTACTAAGTTTGTCCATCAATTGTGAGACCTAGGAAACCTAGTGCTCTGATACCAACTTGCCACGACCCAAAATTTCTAACGTCGGTATCGTGATGGCGCCTAACATCACACTTGCTAGGCAAGCCAACGTTAGAGGTTATTTAGCCAATTCTCTTACATTTAGTTGATTATCAGTAAAAAACTATAATAAGTCGAAATGAACATGGAAATAAGTAAATAACAACATTGAATAAATACTATTACTACCCAGAATCTGAATTCACAATTCACGAACAATACTAAGATTTTCAACAAGTATTTGTTTGAAAGAAAATACAACCGTTAGTGAAACAAGGGAAAATAGTAAGTATGATGGTATAGAAGGGGACGCCAGGGCCTGCGGCCGCCAACAGGACTACCTTGGGTCTCCTAGCTGTATAATCTGCAGCCAACCTCCCGATAAGCCAAAACCTACTCCAAAATCTGCACGAGAAATGCAGAGTGCAGTATCAATACAACTAACCCCATGTACTGGTAAGTGCCGAGCTTAAACTCAACGAAGGTGTAACGAGGCTACGGCGGGACACTCACATTATAAGTTGAATATAGTGGATGATAAGACAGAAAAGAAAGCAGAATAACATAAACTCAAAAACTTGCAAGAAATAAGTACAGAACCCAATGTGTCTGATCAATGTTCAACTATAATTAATCCTTAAGTGAAATACAAAACTACCGGACAAATTACATAGCCAAAGAAAGAACATAAGCACATAAACTGTTGCAGCGTGCAACCCGATCCCACTGTACATATCACAATCCACCCTTATTTCTTCTTACTATCATAAAAAAAAATATAGATAAAATGTTGCGGCGTGCAAATCGATCCCACCATATCATAATAAACACAATCACGATTCACCCTTAAATCACCACATTCCACACTTATTACACCTGTTGCGGCGTGCAACCCGATCCCATCGTATAATAGCAATTCACCCTTATTCCATATGTTGCGGCGTGCAACCCAACCCCACCATATTTATATCAATTACGCAGAAAATATAGAAGTCCCACAAATTAACACAAGACCACCCTCAATATTTAATCTTCAGAACAAGGCAAATGGAAACCTTATACTCAATAAAACTCTGCACAAGTAATACTACTCAGCGAGACCAATCCAGAATATCACTAAAATCCAATTAAGAACAGTTTAAGCAAATAATACAGAACAAAGAAACTACGGCACAACAATTATCTTCAACAAGGAGAAACAATAATAACAGGTAGCAATTAGACATGGAAATACAAGTAGGCATGTAACAATCAAAGCAGGGGAGAAACAATATGAAGAGAATAGAAAGTAACAGGCAAAACAGATAAATTGGTGAGGCATAACTACTCTTCACCTCACATATACGCCACTCACATGATTTTTCATATAGAAACTAAGGAAAAGATTCCTAATCCCTCAAGTCAAGGTTAGACACAACACTTACCTCAATCCACTGGACACTCACTGCTCAATTACCGTTGTTCCTCTAGTTTCCACCTCCAAAACGCTCTTCTAGCAGTAATTAACTTTATAACATCAAATAAATTTCAACACATAAATTTAGATTTCACAAACTTTCCCCCAAAAAGTGAAAAATCGACCTCGGGCGCGGTTGGTCAAAACTCAAAGTTCGGACCAAAACTCATTGACCCATTCACCCCCGAGCTCGAATATGCAATTAGTTTTAAAATCCGACCCCAAATTGAGGTTTAACTTCTGATTTCCCAAAAATTTCTAATTCTACCCAAACCCTCAATTTCTACCATGGTAATCCTAGATTTTAGGTTGGAAATTCATGAAATGTGATGGGAGATTGAAAGAAAGTGGGATAGGATCACTTACCAAAGTTTTGGGGAAGAATTGGTCTTGGAGAAATCGCCTCTAGGGTTCTAGGATTTGAAAAGTTGATAAATGGACCAAAATCCCGTCCAAAAATCATTTTGATCAGTTGCAGGTGTCGCATTTGCGACCTGGGGTTCGCAAATGCGAACCCCGCAAATGCAAAGAACATATCTCAAATGCGAAGGTCTCCCATTCCTTCTATCTTCGCAAATGCGAAGAAAGTCTCACAAATGCGAGCATCATCATTTTCGTAAAAGCGACCATTTGATCGCAAATGCGATCACTGCCTCTCCCTTCCCAATTCGCAAATGCAAAGAGATTGATCGCAAATACAAAGACTATGAGTCCAGCTATTAATCGCAAATACGAGAAATAGCTCGCAAATGCGGAACTTGCAGGGTTGCGATGCCTAATCTCGCAAATGCGAGATCAGAGGCATGCACCAGATCAGTTACACCACCAATGGTTCTAAGTTCGAATTTCACTCTGTAGCCTATCTGAAACTCAACTCAGCCCTCGGAACTCCAAACCAAAAGTGCACATAAGTATAAAAACATCATACGAACTTGATCGCGCGATCAAATTAATCCCTAGAATTACGAATTTAACCTCAAATCACATGAAATTTTCAAGAACACTTAGAAATTCCTATTTTCACAACCGGACGTCTGAATCGCGTCAAACTGACTTCATTTTTTCCAAACTTCACACAAAAATCATAATTACTATATTGAACCTATACCAGGCTCAAGAACAAAAATACGAGCCTGGTATCCAAAATGTCAAACATTAATAGATTCTTAAAACCATTTAATTTTTAGACTTCTACATTTTCAACAAAAATTCATATCTCAAGCTAGGGACCTCAAAATTCGATTCCGGGCTTACTCCCAGGTCCCATATTCCAATACAGACCCACGTAGACTATCAAAACACGGGTCCAGGTCTATTTACTCAAAATATTGACCGAAGTCAACTCAAATCAACATTTAAGGCAAAAATTCTTATTTTTATCAACTTTAAACATAATAGCTTTCCGGAAATGTGTCTAGACCGCACACGCAAATCAAGGATGGTAAAAATGAGATTTTTAAGGATGTTACATCACAGATGGAAGCTCAAAAATTAGATGTTACATCCCGCATTTTCGTACGTTAAAAGTTTCGTCGTAAGTTAATCGACGTAAGCTCGGGAATGATATTATTTTGAGGTTATAAGTATTACGCTATTTCAAACAAGTGATAAGTAAATTCATGAAGGTGAGATGGTAAGCGAATCGAAGCAAATGAATTTCGTTGATGTTTGTCATTTTGAGATAAAATACGGTCCAAGCTACAATACCCTGTATTAATGGACTAGTGCCTTACAAGGTACCACATGACCATGATAGCAAGATGTATAAAGTGTGTTATAAGTGAGTAGTATTTTAAATAATTTGAGATACTTCCTACTTATGTGGGTAATTGGTTAATTACTGAAATTGTGGAGAAATATTTAAGTGAGATTTGTTGGGTAATTATAAGGGGGTGACAATCCACGTGGGATTTTGGAAAGTTGGCAGCAAGTTGACATCTAGTCATATTCTCAAGGAAGTGGTGGCTTATTTAGAGGATTTTGTGGCTTAATCACCACATAAGTAGGACCCACTCCCCCTAAGATTAAAAGAACCCCTCTAAATCATTTAAGGGAGATTCATATATCTCTAATATAAGGAAGAATGCTTCAACAAACTCACATAGGTGATAGCAACGTGATTTGCTATAAAATCCATACAAGGATACTTAGTAATGTGAGAATTTCAATTCTAACGGAGCACGGTACAATCTTTCTCAAGAATATCATACGGATTTTTCTCTACTTCGATCCGTCGTTACGTGTTTTGTCACAATTGACATATGTCACAGGGATTGTCAAGAGAACCGGCTCATGTATGTTAAGTCTAAGACCTTCCTTCATTTTGGCATGATCTCTTAATTACATGTGTTTGATAATGAGGCATAAAGGGAAGTTCATACTCTCGAATTTATATACATTATCCTAGTCTCATAAGTTAAAGTATTCTCCCTTATCGGGACTTTATATTCAATTGAGTATTGTCTTCTTTCAGTAAAGAGAGAAGAGGTTCTATATATATATATATATATATATAATATTTTCACCACCATCGACCTATAATCGATGGGAAGGCCCCTATTGGGCAACCTCTGATCAGATGGTAAGTTATATACCAAGCCTACTGTGGTCGAGTGCCTATGAGCAAGCCCATAATGGCCGAGATAAAGAGCCTAGTATGGCTGAGCATCTATGAGCGAGCCTACTACGGCAGAGCAGTTATATATACCGAGCCCTATAAGGCCGGACAACTATTTTACTTACTATATTGAGAGAGTTGAGTCAGTATCAGCAGGTAAGCATATCTTCTGATTATCTTTGACTCCCAGTTACTTTCAGTTATTATATTATCAGTTCAGTTTCAGCTTTCAGTTATTTTGTTGTCTTACATACTCAGTACATTATTTCGTACTGACATCCCTTTTGCCGGGGACGCTGCATTTCATGCGTGCAGGTTCAAACAGACAGACAAGTAGACCTCTTCAGTAGGTGTTGCCCGAGTTTAGCTTGATTGGTAAGCTCTACATCCTTTGGAGTTGTTGGGTCTAGATTTTTATGTACATATTGTGTATATATGTATATATATGTTATGGATAGGTCGGGTCTCTATTCCGATCACAGTACATCCATCAGTAGAGGCTTGTAGGTATATTCTGTCAGTTAGTGCACTATGTTGGGCTTGTAAGCCTTGTATGTATATTTGGGTAGTTTGCCAGATATAGTACTTATGTCGGCCTTGTCGGCCCAGCTTTATATTGATGTTTAGTCACCATTCGCAAATTGTCTTGCAATGTGGCCCATGGCCAAGACATTATATGTTCAGAGTCCCTTAGTCGCAAGTTGGTACGCAAGGATAGGTGAGGCACCGGGTGCCTGTCTCGCCCCCTCAGGTTCAGGGTGACATCTATGCCCACATATCAATGTGTGTAAAAAGTCATGAATGACTTGATACCATATAGCATTAGGAAAAATGCATCTCTATGCATGTATGTCATGTGTGCAAGCAAATGCCATGTATCTCAGAGATGAATCATGTACTCACACTCTTAGAGTACTCAATCTCACTATTTCACATCCTCTCCCACTATGCTCAATGCTCAGCACGCTCAATCACTCAGCGCTGTATAATAATTGTTGCGGCGTGCAGCCTATCCATATATATATATATATATATATATAGTCGGTTGCGCTCACTGTGGGTGTACAGACTCCAGAGGGGGCTCCCACAGCCCAAGCGCTATAATTCGCACGGACAACTCGCGTGCTATAGTATCATATCAAAATCCGCACGGACAACTCAGGTGCTATAGTATAAATATCATGATCTGCACATACAACTCAGGTGCTATGGTGTCAATACCTCATAAGCAGGATCTCGGCCTCACTTAGTCCTCAACCTCTTTAGTCTTACTATGGGTTCAAAATGTCATAAAACTAGCCCGACAACAATGATATAATGTATCAATAAATAACAATTAAGACTGAGATATGATATGAATGCATGAATATGACTGAGTACAAAATATCAATGAAATAAGTGAGATGACAAAAAGAAAAGACCACTATGGGTCCCAACAGTATGGGCATAAAGCCTAAACATGATATCTAGCATGATTGACACACAGATATCAACAAAATAGGGCCACTACATAGTGCCATAGAAGCAACAGAGTCCCAATTCACATGGTGCACACCCACACGCCTGTCACCTAGCATGTGTGTCACCTTAATGCCAATCACATAACACGTATTGCGGGGTTTCGTACCCTCAGCACTAAGTTTAGAAGAGTTAGTTACCTCGAAAGAGCCAATACCAATGCCGAGCAAGCCAAGTGACGCTCCAAAGATGCCATCACGTGCGTTCCGACCCTGAACGACTCAAAACTAACCAAAAACAACTCAAATACATCAAACAAGGCTAAGGGAGACAATCCCAATCCGAAAAGATCAATCTTGAATCAAAACCCCGAAATGGGTCCAAAATCCTAACCCGGGCCCACACCTCGGAACCCGAAAAACTCACAAAATCCGACAACCCATTCGATTACGAGTCCAACCATACAAATTTCAATCAATTTCGACTCCAAATCGATGTTCAAAACTCAAAAAATTCATATTATGAAACTTTAGGCCAAAACCCCCCAATTTTCCTCTGTAAAGTTCACAAACCAAAAACTAAAATCGAAAATAGATTTATGGAATATAACCAAAATCGAGTAGAGAACATTTACCCCAATCCTTATGATGAAATTTGGTCCAAAAATCGCCCTATTTCGAAGTCCATAGCTCAATAAGTGATAAAAATGACCAACCCTCGACTTATAGCATTTTGACCAGTGATTCCGCATTTGCGGACATATTATCGCATCTGTGACCACCTCTTCTGCGGTAAAAACTTCGCTTCTGTGAAAATGGCTTTTCTCAGCAACCCCCGCACCTGCGGATGACAAATTCCGCTTCTGCGATGTTTTTCGCACCTGCGCTTCCAATCCCGCATATGTGCGCCCGCAGGTGTGCTACAAAAAAATTTTCTACGGTCTTCCTCAACCATCCTCATCTCGCTTCTACGACTCCACTAACACTTCTGCGACCATCGCACTTGCGCAAACCAGCCGCAGGTGCGGTCACACCAGAACCAGCAACCACCAGCCTTAGCCAAAATTTCCATAATGCTCTGAAACTCGCTCAAGCCCCTAGGCACCCCGTCCGAACATGCCAACAACTTGCATAACATAACACGGACCTACTCGATGCCTCAGAAAACACATAAAAACATCAAAATGACGAATCACACCTCAAATCGAAATCTATGAACTTTGAACTTCCAATTTCCAAAACTCGCGCATAAACATATCGAATCATCCCGGAATGAACCCAAATTTTGCACACAAGTCCCAAATGACATGACAAAGCTATTCAAATTCCCGGAACCAAAATCCGAATCCGATATCCTCAAAGTCAACTTCCGATCATACATATAAACTTTCCAAACCTTCAAATTTCAAATTTTTGCCAATCTGAGCTGAAACCTTCTAGAAACATCCAAATGTAAATATGGGCATACGCCCAAGTCCAAAATCACCATCCGGACCTAACGTAACCATTAAAACTCCGTTGCGGGGTCATATTCACAAAAAGTCATACTAGGCCAACTCTTTCAACCTAAAGCTTCAATAATGAGATTCATTCTTCCAAACTGATTCCGAATAACCTGAAAACCAAAACCGACGATTCACATAAGTCATGATACATCATATGGAGCTACTCATGCCCGCAAACTACCGACGAAGTGCAAATGCTCAAAACGACCGGCCGGGTCATTACATTCTCCCCCACTTAAACTTACGTTCGTCCTCTAACGTGCCAAGAGTTATTCCCAAAATCACCAACTGCCGTATAACCTTACCATGCACATACCCGGGGGTGATCCCACATCATCCTATCCCATATATGTCCCATAACACAATATAGCTGAAATTTCTTAGTTCAACCTAGCCCATAAGCCTTAGAATCCAATTTTCCAATATCTGAAATTTCTTATAAGATCTGCATCTCGCAACCTACACGTTGTATAAGTATGAACAAGCAGAACCAATCCGCAACCATGTCCCAAGCTACAATCGCATGATATAACGGATAACTCTGATACTCGTAGCAATGATTTATAAACACAGCAGCTGCTCAAAACAACCCAACACCAGTAATAAACCTCATACCTAACAAAACCTTTTGTCAAACCTTAGTACACTACCGATAATGAAAAGAACACGCGGAAACTCATAATCATTCATCGAATCAACAAGTCGTGGAGCTCCCTCTCCTTCAACAAGAACTATAGCCAATTCCTAAGCCGACTTCCGATAGTATCCTTCCAAATATACCGCAATCAAATCCGATAGCACCCATCCTAGATCCGACAACTTCGTCTTATTGAATACAAACTACCCTACTGACACGCAACTCCAATACTACTCAGAACTACAAACCGTGAAATCCATGCACCCATAAGCAACAATCCAAATGTATTCAATCACGAAAATGACTCAATCAAGAGAACTTTTTTGTAAGCTCAACGGGTACCACCACCAGAAAAAGCTAAGAACTCATCACAAACCGTAGAAACATCGCCGACTCTAACATAAAGGTTCATACCTCAACATAACTTTGCTGCAATGCGGGACTCCATCCAGATGTTGTTCCATATAATATACCTCGAGCCACCCTGCTCAAAAGAAATATCCATGTGAAATTCGACATCCAGTGCCCAAGGTGCATTATCTTAACCACAGAGAATCAGACGATACAATGCTACACAAAACCCGCAAGGACATAACCAATACTCCATCAATCATGAATTACCCAATTACTCATCTCGCTCAAATCTCGCTATAAGACCAAAATAGAACCGCACCATGTGTGCCTAAAACCAACGAAACACAACTCCTCGTAGCATAGAAGAGTAACTCACAGAAAATTCCAGAACACGAATAAGCTCAGCAATAACCGAATGACACATTACTTAACAATAGCATTATGGAACCAAACAATCCAACTCGGTGTAGAATACATGTCCTAATTGGGACGACCAATGGACCCCCAAATCAACTACGGGCACCCGCACATATATAAATAAACCTCTGAAATCCCAATGATTGAATCATAACACATACTATCATATGGCTAGTTTCGTCCATGACTTCACAGTCCACAACCATGAAACAATCTGCTCCTGAAAATTCTCAGTCACCAGATCCATAGAACACACAAATCACCGTATTTGATCCCAACTCCACCGCCAGAAAATCAACCAGGAGAGTACCGTAGTACCAGTGAAGTATCCATAAATAAAACACATGCCCTTTTGAAATGTATAATCTCATCAAGCCATACCAGATAGTAATATCATTTACCTAGTCATCTGAAATCGTCCATGTTGTCTTTGAATTTCATGACCTTCCCTTCAAAACTAAACTGTGACCTTGCGTACGCAAATCTCAATCCCACACGACACATTGCATCTACCATGCCATCATATAAAAAATACGAGAACTTCATAGTACACTCCGAGCCACAAGAAACTAAATACTCAATTAGCCAAGGACCTTCCATTTGATTTCATCTAGGAGAAATTCTATATACACCACATGATCCCCACGCTAGTAGGAAATATACCCCTCGAACCGTGGTAGAAACCATTGAGAACTCTTCGAAAACCCATTTGCGCATAACCAAGCTATCAGAACCCAATATCTCTATCTCAACCTAGACACGCACGTCGCCAAAACCCAAAAACATTGATACGAAACACCTGTAGGTACTAGTCATGTCATAAGTACTCAAAGAACCGATCATACCCGTTGTTGTGCTGATCCAACCTATTACCAAGCTGTCCTATTTCTCCAAGTCCTTTCCAAATTGCCTTCAAATTGATACTTCTCCTTGATAGAACACCATGATTCCTAACCAAAATTCACCACACAAGATACCCAAGTATAAAACAACAATGTCGTACGGACCATAAGCCGCTGACTTCCTATTAAACACCCCGAAGAACCACAACCGAGACACCCACTCTAAATAGATATTATGTGAACCTAAAACAATTTCCTTCACCATCTTGATACTGAAATGCATAATCTCCAATGATATAAAAACTCCACAAGTCTTGACTTCGTCCAATGTAACTCTCAATTTCTAGTCATATACCAATCTTGAAAATTCTAAATCGCTATATTTAAGTCTTGAATCCATTAGAACCATTCTTGAGAGTCATCCACTCTACTCAAATCTCAATTAAACTGACCCAATGGACTGAACGACCTATGCCCCATTAGCACACCAACACCCCAAGGGAGTAACCCACACTACTAAGTAATCGAGCAAATTCCTACTCCACGCACACTGCATCCTTTACGAATAAAAACTTAATCATTCAATGACTCTCATATACCCGTAGAGTATAATACAACCTGTATCCAAAAATTTCCATTACTCGAGTCATTCTAAAACTCCACCTCTGCAAGTCATAACTGATTAACTAGTATACCTCGAACTGAAACCAATACAACACATAATCGTGCAATCAACTTACCAATAGTAGACTCCTCCATTTGGATCAAAGCCATAGATCAAAACACACAACAACTCATAATGGCCATACTCTATTACTACCACAATACCGCAGTGAGATTCAACTAAATCCTTCCTGAGCTCCTGTAACGCAAACCATCTAATACTTCAAATTATCTGCAAATCTCGCATTCACTCTTGAAATAGTCAAGCCAACTTCCACAAGTGATCCAAACTCAAATTGCAACATATATCATTCACTGGTAAAATATAACTCTCTACAAGACATCATAGGGACCGCACAACCTCGGGACACCTTGCGGAGGTAATCCACTTGCTTTTCCTCAAACTGACATCTCTATATACTCTTCCACAATCATAACTATTACGAAATCACTTAATCTTCCTGAGTCTAAACTCATAACACGACGTGAAAATATACTTCACTCCACAACTAAACAACATAAGAGGTCCTTCAACAGACCCATAACTCGAGGCCATACGCCAAATTAAAACAGAAATCAAACACCCAATAGTCCTTGCTACATCTCAATTAAACTCTTCCCATCACATTCAAACAATCTGAACATATCTCGCACTCACATCATAATCACCACATAGCCATCCAGCAACTCATCGAGCTATGGAGTCCATTCATAAGGACAATAACTGACGTATAAGTCCAAAGACACATGCTCACACAATCGAAACCTCTTTTCTCAAGCTACAGTCAACACCCGGCCTCAAGTCATCCACACTGGCTCATCATCAACACACTAAAGTCACATCTCGCACCTCATGCATGAATCACAAGCCGCCGATGCAAAGATGATACCGCGCGCTCATGTGTGCATACGGATGCATGGATGGAATTCAAAGAGTTACGCTTCAACCTGACTCAATACCGCACAATAAGTAAAGAAAGATGGAAAGTATATCCTAAACTCCCTGTAGCCTCTCCAAGATAAGTATGGACGTCATCATACCAATCTGTAGGACTCTACTAGACACTTGCTCATGACTTTTAGAACCTATGAACCTAGAGCTCTGATACTAACTTGTCACGATCCCAAATCCACTAGTCATGATGGCACCTAACCCCACCCGCTAGGTAGGACAATTAATAGTTATCCAATTTCAATAATATTAACAAGACAGTAAAGTAAAGAAATAATCTGACTTTTATACACTTCCTAAGGACTGGTAGTACAAATCATGAGCTTCTGAGAATAGAATTTTTAAAGCTGAAATGAAATAATACATCGTCTATTTGAAAAGTACATAAATGGAGTTTTATAGATCTAGAGCTACCATGAACAAGGGGCAGCTACAACTGGGACGCAGGTACTTCTTCAATCCAGCTCTCATTGAACACAGCAATGTTAGCAGCCAACATTTGCACACAAGGTGCATATAAGTTGGTTTTGTCACGTCTCAGCTCAGAGGAGCGGCTTGTCAGTGGTGGCGGGCATATGAGTTGCGTAGCCCAGCCGAGTTAGCTTCACTTACATGGGGTAAGTTTTTAGAGATGTTCTTGAGGGATTTTGTACCTCAACCCCACCGAGAGGCATGGCGTGCGGATTTTTAGCAATTGCGTCAAGGCACTATGTCAGTATTAGAGTATGCCATCAGATTCAGTGAGTTGGTCAGATATGCACCTCCCTTAGTTGCTACAATTAGGGGACGAGTCCATAGATTCATTGAGGGTCTCAAGCATGATATTCGGTTTGGCATGACTCGAGAGTTGGAGTCAGATGTCTCATTTCAGCAGGTGGTAGGGATCGCTCGCCGGTTAGAGGGCATGTGGGACCAGGAGCGAGAGGACAGATGAGGTCAGGAGAGGGAGTACAGGGAGGCAAGGCCTTGTAGACCGGAGAGGTCTGCTGGTCCTTATTTTGGAGGCAGGGTACGACACGGTAGATGTTTTGTGGGTTAGCCAGTTTAGTTTGCATTACCGTCTTCGCATGGAGTTTGAGGTACTCATGGGTCTCAAAGTGCTCGTATTGCACAGTTCCCATAGCCACGTCAGTAGAGATGTTGTTTCGAGTATGGAGATAACAGTCATCGGGAGAGATATTGTCCTAGGATTCAGGCAGGTGTGTCACTGTAGGGTATTCAGGTAGGTAGAGGGTGCCCAAGAGGGGGAGGCTCGGCCCGTTGATGTGTTTCATATACTAGGCTAGAGGTCGTTGTGCCAGATGTTATCATACAGGCATGTTTTGATTTGTTACAGAGGGGAACCATTTGCATTTCATTATAGCTCTGTTGGTCGGGACGAGTTTCCTCATTTTCAAGAAATTATAACCACCCGAAGTGGTAAAATTTCGATGCCTTGCCAAAATCAAATCATGTATGATTGTGGGCAAAGATATGGAAACCCGTCCCATTAAATTTGCTTCATTCTCATTCCCTTTAAGAGAATGTGATAGCAATATAAGATAAGTCTGAAAGAAGACAAAATTATTACCGTGAAGATATCAATGGATGTGGACGTGGCGATAGACGAAATTATAATCGTCATCATTATGATAATGGGAATATTAAGAATTCTCAAAATAATCTTTCACTATTTCAAAGTTATGTTTGTCATCAATTTGACATGAAACTCGTAAAGCACATATAGATGATTATGGTNCATTCATGATATGAATGTGACAACATCTGATTTATGAATACATATTCATTGTTGGAAGAATATGTAAGTGCTAGTGGTAGTGAATATACTACACTCACCTCTAAAAGGAGGTTTGAGATGATATAAGAAAATAATATCATTATTATGGCATGAATAATCATTGGTCACGTACCTATTGTACGCCAAACTATTTTGGCAATGTGATTATTAAAGGATAACACTAATGCAAGAAACAGATCTTGCATATAATTTTGACAATGACCATAATTTACAACTTTCTCCTTGAAATAGATATTCACCATATGAATACTGATGAATATGTGGTAGAACAAAATTAATTGAGAGTTCTGGAAGAGCCAATTATTACTATTTTGGAGGAATACAATTGATTATCATGTCAATTTATTGTGTTGTGGTAAGTCTCAAAGAAACTTATTGAGTTTCTAAAGTATTCGTGAAAGTGATTGAATATATTGAGACTATAAATTAAAAAAAATTAATTTCTTCTATTACTACAACTTGTAGCGGGGTAATATGTATGTTAAAGTTACCTGCTTTATTCTCC
>MDKI01144486.1:0-68831 GCA_005239505.1 Nicotiana paniculata | reverse complement strand
TGTTTCTCATTTTTTTGCCATGTCCTGTAATGGAGTTGATTGTTCATTTGTGCATTATGTGTTACTGTCTTACTTGACTCAAAGATGTGTTATTTTACTGTCTGCGGCTTTACTTTTCTAGGTTCGTCTATCTAGAACTGGTTTAACTATTTAGATAAAGAAGAGAATAAAAAGCAAAATCATTTAGTTGTGCAGAATGTGGAGATAAATAGCGTGCATGATGATGGCATGTTTTTCCTTACTAATTTCATTTGGATTTCAATGCTATATATCACACACATGTAGAGAATCCTTCTTTTGTTTTACATGGTGTGGCACTATAAAACGGCCATAAAACCATATTAGTGTTTGCTTGCTAGCTCATGATTAGATAGTTACTTAGTGAGACATTGTGGCTCTATCAGGAAAGACATTGATTTTTCAATGTTCATGTACACAAGATAGATCTCTCTTTCATGGTGTATCTGTGAGCAGCGATACACATCACTTGTCTGACTGGTGGGGCATGGGTAAAGTGGAGTATGTGCCCTTTTAGCTTCTTCTGGTGGGTGTGCTGGTGATGTTTTTGGGTAATTACTAAGAATCTTGTTTGTCATATGGATACAATAATAATTTTCTTAGTTGTGAGCACTGGAAACCTAACCTCTGTCGTTGGCACCACACCCTCCCCCTTATCATGTTAATTAGAAGATTGGTTGTTTTAGCTTGGCAGCAATGGTGGCCTTCAGGAGAATTCACTTGCATCCTTTCAGTTTCAGCTGTAGGCCAGTCCCAAAATTGTTACAGAAGTATCATGAGAATATCACTTAGAAAATTGATGCAAACGTTCTCATTTTCTCGAATTTTATTCTTTTGTTCTGTTTTTTCAAATCTTTCTATGGCATTTTCATTTGAACTGCCTGTGGACTTCTCTTTTGGTGTTTCAATGTAGCATCTTCATTGAGTATATATATCCTTTTGCCATTCTTGCGGTATCATTACAATAACCTCATTGATCCTTTCTCGATAAATGTCTTAACTCATTGGTTCTTGATGCAGATTGAGATAGTATATGACAAGGACGAGCTTGAATTGGAATGACTCTTACATGGAATACAAATACAGGTAAAGAATTATTTATATGTTTGCTGCTCGGATTGTTCTGTTAGGAAAATGCAAGTAATTTGACTTCACACGCATTGTCTTGTGTGTTTCTGTTTCTCATCATAAATTCTCGACAGTGCAATGAAAACAGAATCATTTTCTCGTGTTTGAAGAGAATTTTTGAAACTCATTGTATCTGGTCATCAGGATGTTTGTATTCACAATCTTCCATCTGAGGTGCATTTTACTTAATTGGTGCAGATTCAGAAGGTGCAGGGAACATCTAAATCTGGATCTCCTCTTCTGAGTGATACCATCTGCTTCACAAACTTCTCGGTGCAAAACTGATACAACTTTTTGTTCGATGCTCAAGAAACTGGAATGGCACGGTGCAATGATTACTGAAATCGCCCGTTCAAGGATCAACATGGATGTTCTAGAGCATTTGTAGATTCTTATCCAAAATTTGTATCATTTAATGATTCCGTATAATTGTGAACTGCAAACGCAAACATTTCAAAATAAGATCGCGGGCTCCCTTATTTTGCAATTTTTATAAGATTGTTTGAGCATTATGTGGCATTTCAATTTTGATATATTTAACATTGCTGGTTCTGGCTTCTTTTATTTGTTTGGACAATATTCCCATTACAATCTTATGTTTCCTTCACTAATTCAAAGTTGGTTGGATAAAATACATGTTTATTTCCGATAGGTTTACTAGCTCTCTTTTAGGAAAAGATAAAAAGAGTAATTTTGGTCAAACCCCTTTCATAGTGCTATCAAATTATCCTCTTAATGAATGTGTCAATTTTAAATGAAAAAGAAAAAAGAAAACTCAATGGAAGCATTATGTGTACACTTATTATCCATTTTGAAATCAATAGGAACGTAAACAATTGATTTTTCTGGTCTTGATGAAAGAGAACCCGTATACGTTTCGTGTATCTTTAGCAGAAACTCTAACATCATATTTCATTTATTGTAAATAAAACTCAAAGTTTATTCATGAAAGTACGCAACTTATCAATTACAAGACATATCTGTCCGCTATTAAAAGGAGGGGGGAGGTCCAGTGACCGATATTTATTTATTGGTAATTAAAGACCTGTTGTTGTACATTGACACCTCAACATTTAATTTCTAATCGCAGAACATTAACTTTGTAATTAAAAAGTGGGTGCAGAAGCCAAATCAAGAAATAATAAATCATAGAGGCAGAGTCATAATTACGTTATAGTTTCTTATAGGAAATTATATTTATATATATAAAAAAACTAAAATGCGGAGGTGAAATTAATGGATAATCAATGGTATCTGAAACTATGAAAACAAGTCACTCCCAGATTCAGAGTTTAAAATACTTTCTAGTGTCAGATAAGTAATTTATGGCACTGTCACCTGCTTAAATTTCTAACATTAAAACCTTTTATTTATTTTCTAAAGAAATAATCAGAATTCTAATTTTATCTAACGATTAATTTATTTTGTGCTGTATGAGATGTATATTATTCATCAAACTTCAACAAATTGTACATTCAAAAAGTGAAATACAACAGTAAATACATTAGTACTTTGCTCTAATATTTTTGATTAAGGGAAATTAAACAGCACCCTGATGGATAATTGCTTGCAATATATTTACAATTCAATGTATCACATTCATATATTGCTACTGAATTAAATTTAGGTGCTAATGACTAAACGAAGTCAATCGAACAACAATTAGGTTAACATTGAATTGCTCATTATGTTACATATAATTGCTTAATACCAAACTAGCTCGCTCAAATCCGTGCATTTCTCACCATAGTGGCCTTATACCTAAAATTATATTGCATAGGAAGTTTTAGTAATTTTAGATAATTTACCTAATTTATTGAGCATTTTCTTCAATAATTAAGTATTTATTCCGTCATCTAAATACCCTTTCGATTTTTTCATATATTTTTTTAACGTTGAAGAGACCTTGATCAAGCAACAACTGTCTCAAAAATTCCCATAAATTCTCGGGATATTCATAAAGGGATCAAGGCATAAAATAATATCGTGATCAATAGATGTTCTTCTTGATAATCAAATACTTCAAGGAGAATATCCATACAATGACCAACTTTCATGGAGATCAAATAATTCAGAGAGTTCCGTATCATCCTACGTTCGAGAATACGTTGATCTAGTCCCCGAATCACTGAGAACAATTCGGAGGAAGAATCGAGGGATAAACAGAGTTGTAACCCGAAATGTTTATCAATAAATTCACATTATTCAAAAAAAGAAAAAAAAATCAAGCAACAACTAGCACTTAAGAATTGTTAGCTTATTTTTCTTTTTTGTCTGCTAGAATAAACCTGAATTCGAACATTTTATTTAGATTCATTTAAGTCATCTGAACATTGTTTTCGGCTTAGTGGTCATCTACTATTTTCAAATGGCTTGACTGAATTTAAACCATTCAAATTTATGGTCATTAATTAGGTAACAAGAGAAATTTGAATTACAGCTTCTTAGTATATAGTTTGGTAATAATTAGTTTTCTATCTCTTCTTGATGGATATTTTGGTGTGTAATTACTGTACCGCCTATATTTTATATTTAAATTAATCGCGGGACAAGATTACTGTAAACTTGACTTTGCAATGCAAGTAGTATGCGAAATCCCGTTATTAATGTCATAGTCAACTTTTGTTTGCCACCTGGATCAATAGTTTCCATAAATAGAATTATTAGATGCCCATATTAACAATTTTATTTAATCTTTGCCTAATTCTCCTTTTTATTTAATTTTTGCGTCTTTTTATTTTTGTTCCATTAAATCTAGGGCGATACAACATGTGCAATTTAAGTGTAAATACTTACCATTTTTTGTTTAATTAGACGTCAGAAAAATTATTGTGTTGTGTGCTAGATAATTGAATTCTTAAATTATTCTAGGTGCCTACCAAATTTTTTTTTTTTTGCATTTATTAACTGACATCCTTAAATCGGTTGCACTGAAGTCAAATAAATGCAACACTACAGTATACGATGGCTTCTAATTAACCATGACATCTAACAAGACACTATTGTGTTTGAGTTTATACAATTTTTATACTTTGATAATGTAAAAATAAAATTACACTAACTTACACTTTTAAATCACCTAAAATAATACAGTAACAATACTAGTAAGTGTCATAGTAAATGAAATTAGTAATCCGAAAAATAAGGTAGGCAACATGCTACAACATATATATTGAATGACATGCTGGCGTGTTAAGTTTCTTTACGCAATCAGAGTATATCTAAATCCATTTAATTTTTTGGTATATTTAGGTGACTCATTTCAAAAAATTATTCTATCGATGACGAGATTTCTAGATTATGTTGTTTATATAAAGATCAATCAACTTCACTCTCAAGCCAATGTTGATTATTATAGTCAATTTACGCTAATTAAGTATATAGTCAAACGTTATTTTTGACTCTCAATTGCGTAAAATATGACATACCAACCCCTTTCCATGAAAGTTCATTGCCTCAATACAATGCATTTTTCCATGATAATCATATTTATTAAGAAAAAGCCAAACTAATAGTAAATGCGAGGACGTGCATCGATCGTTGACTTTCATGAGATGATAGAAATTAGATAAATGAAATTAAAATAAAAAGAAGCCGATCGTGATCAAAATCCATAGGTAGATCCGTATTCGTAATTCTAACAGTTGAGTTGATAAAATAATTTCTAAGAAATTAGGTCATGAGGTACGCTTATGTCACGGGCATTCAAATCAAACCGAAAAATCGCATCAAATCGAAAAATCAAATCAAACTGATTAAAAAATCTGACTAGGTTTGATTTGGTATGGAGTAAAGAAATTTGAACCAAATCGACACATAAATATGTAATATTTATACATCCTTTTAAAACATTATATAGTATTTTATTTAAAAGAAATCTTGAAATATTTGTTTTCCTCTCATAGGTGTAATATCTAATAGAACTATAAGTGCATTAATTTTATTTACTTTAAAATAATTATTGATATGCGTCAATCTCTTTGTTCTTCCATATTTATATGTCAAGATCTATTAAACTCTTATATTTTTCTCGAATTTAAAATGGTATATTATTGGTAGTTTTAAAAATTAAATAGAACATATCATGTTTTAGGTTTCATATTGATTTTATTTTTAATTATTAAATTCGACTAAGCTTGAAAATGTATATCAATGAAAAATTATTGTTTGATAAAGAAAAGCTATCATGTGTTGCCATAAGAATTCTCCCATATAATATTTTAACAGATCATGTGATTGTCAATTTGTTCAGCTCTTACTAAATATATACTAATTTATCAAAATTTTATTTATAATACTAATAAAGTAAGACTGAATTAATATTTATGTAATAAAAAATATTCAAAAAAAACCCAAAGAAACCGAAAATATCGACTACTTATAAGTGCTACCAAAATGCACACATGCATAATTAATAGTGGGTGTTTGGACATAGACATGTGGTATTTAAAAAAGTAATATTTGAATAAAAGTTGAAAAAAATGTTTGAAAATTGAAGTTGTTTTGGAATCTTGGTGTATGTGATGTTTAGGGAAGACAATCTTGGTGTGTTTGATATAATGAAAGTTATTTTTCAAAAAGGAGAAAGTACTTTTCACAAAAATAATTTAATTTCCAAGGTTATTTATTTGTTATTAAATGGGATATATTGTTTCTAATTTATGAGTAAAAGTTATTTTCTTACAACTATCTTATCTTTTAACTTTATATATTAATTACTACAAACTAAAACTTACCCATTATAATTTTTAATACTTCAACAATTCATAATACACTTCGATTTGTCAATATTATTATACCCCACGCATAGTCACTAAGCACAAAGCTCAAGAGTTAGGAGAGAAGTTGTTGGCAATAGGGGCCTGAAGGAGTAATGGGACGTGAGTGGTATGTGGACCATGACAGCGAACTGCATTAAGGAGGCCGCGAAAGAGGTGTTAGGGTTTCGAAGAGTTACTCTGATGGTCACAAAGGGGACTGGTGTTGGAATAAAGAGGTCCAAAGTAAAGTGAAAGCCAAGAAAGCGGCGTATTTGAAGTTAGAGGAGAGAAAATACGAGGAAAAGAATAGGACGAACAACATATTGTATAAGAAGGCTAGGAAGAAGACAAAGATAGCAGACATACTTCCCTAAACTCTGATGGAGGCAAAGAAGAAAAAGTTCCAATGAAAGAGACACATATTAAATGGAGATGGCAAACATACTTCCCTAAACTCTTGAATGAAAAAGGAGATAAAGATATTGTGCTGGGTGATCTAGAGCTATGCAAGAGTCGTCGAGATTTTGGGTATTGTAGACGTATTAAAGTTGAGGAGGTCAAGGGAGCTATGCGTAAGATGAACATGGGTAGAGCGACCGGTCCAGACGAAATTCCGTGCCACGACCCAAAATCCCCTAGTCATGATGGAACCTAACCCAATCCACTAGGTAAGCCAACTATTAATTATCCAATTTCAATTATATTAATAAGATAATTAAATAAAAGTAATTTACAGAAATTTATACATTTTTCAAGGACTGGTAGTATAAATCACGAGCTTCTACGAATAGAGTTTACAAAGCAAAAATAAAATATATACATAGTCTATTTTGAAAAGTACATAAACAGAAATTTTATAATCTAAGGCTACCCCGAACAAGGAGGCAACTACAATAGGGACGCCGGTCCATCTTCAAGTTCCGCAATTATCAAGCACAACAACAGCAACAACCGACATCTACCCGCAATGTGCAGAAATGTAGTATCAGTACAACCGACCCCATGTACTGAGTAAGTAATAAACCTAACCTTAGGTTGAAAGCAGTGACGAGCTAACACTAGGTTAGGTCCAATACCAGTATTCTACAACAATTCGCAACAGCGTAATACAAATAATAAAAAGAGTATCTCAGAAGTAAAATGCTCAACTCGCTCACAGTTCCGGAAAAATAGGCATATTTTTCAAATATCCTAGTGAGAACTCAAATCTTTTGCCAAAATGCCAAAATACAGGTAAGCTTGAAAACTATGATTTCTCCCAAAATCTTTTCAGCACTAAGTAAGATGTTTCATTTTCTTTTCAATAACAAGTATAAAATACCTCTCTGAGCCCACATGTCAATGTGTATAATAAGTCATGAACGACGTGATACTATATAACATGAGGAAAAATGCATCTCTATGTCTGTATGTCATACGTGCTTGCAAATGCCTGTATGTCATGTGTGCATGCAAATGCCATGTATCTCAATCCACACACGTTTATAGGACTGCGCTCACTGGAGGTGTTCAAACTTCGGAGGGACTCCTACAACCGAAGCGCTAAGAACGGATAACTCACGTGCCATAATATCAACATCTGGATCCGCACGGACAACTTACGTGCTGCACGGACAAATCACGTGCTATAATATCAATACCAGGATCTGCACGGACAACTCACGTGCTTCACGGACAACTCACATACTATAATATTAATACCTCACAACCAAGCCCTAGGCCTTACTCAGTCATCAATCTATCCAGTCTCACTCACGGACCCACAATGTCATGAAATTAGCCCAGCAACAAGAATATGATGCATCAACAATTAGCAACTAAGACTGAGATATGATATGAATGCATGAACATGACTGAGTACAAGATATCAATGAAGACTGCGAAATAACAACAAGAAACAACCACTATGGGTCTCAACAGTATCGGCATAAAATCTAAACATGATATCTAGGATGATTGACAACTCAATTACTTTATCACATGGTAAAAACACAGATATCGAAAAACTAGGGCCACTATATTGGGCCATGGGAACAATAGGGTCCCATTTCACAGGGTGCACGCCCACACACCCGTCACCTAGCATGTGCGTCACCTAAATACCAATCACATAACACCTAACTCGGGGTTTCATACCCTCAGCACTAAGTTTAGAAGAGTTACTTATCTTAACAGCGTAGAAATACTACACCGGGGTGCTCTCGCCCCTCGACTCGGCCTTCAAAAGCTCCGAATCTATTCACAACCAGAACGATACCATCAATAAACGCTAATGGAATGAATTCCACAAGAAAAATTATGAAATTAGACCAAAATCTCGGAATCGGCTCAAACCCAGCCCCCGGACCCACGTATTGAAACCCGACAAAAATTACAAAACTAGAAAGCTCATACACTCACGAGTTCAACCATCCAAATTTATCAAAATTTGACCTCATTTGGTCGCTCAAATTCCCAAAGCAAACTCTCTAATTTTCAAGCCCTAAATTCCTAAATTCCTAGTTCAAATTCCCAATTAGATGATGAATAAGGTCATAGATTCATGAAATTTATACCATTATAGGTTAAAATCCCTTATCCCAACGTTGTTCCTTGAAATCCTTCGAAAATCGCCTCTCTCCCGTGCTCCTCAAATCCAAAAATAAAAAAATGGAGAACAAAACCTCGAATTGGGGTTTTCCATCCAGAAGGTCCGCACCTGCGGCCATATCCGCGCACCCGCGCTACCGCACCTGCGGTATTCACTTAAACACCAGCTTCCTCAGTTTCCGCACCTGCGACCCATGCATCGCACCTACGGGCTCGAAGGTTCTGCCATCACCTGCGCACCTGAGCTCAAGCTCCAACCTGCCCTTTCCGCATCTGCGCTCAGTCTACCACGCCTGCAACCCTCGCACCTGCGGCTCCCCATCCGCAGGTGCGGAAAACACCAACAGCTCCAAAACACCAGAAAACAACACTTCCAACTCAAAATTCAATCCGTTAAATCACTAGAAACACACCCGAGGCCATCGGAACCTCAACTAATGATACCAACCGGTCCTATACCACTATATGAACTTAGTCGAACCCTCAGAACACTCAAAATCACACCAAAACACTAAATTAACCTCGGATTCGAGCCTAAGAACTTCTAAACTTTCGAAATTCGCCAACGACGCTGAAACTTACCAAACCACGTTCGAATAACCTCAAATTTTGTACACACGTCACAAATGACACTACGATCCTACTCCAACTTTCAGAATTCCATTTCGACCCCGATACCTATTTTTCCACTGTCGACCAAAATCGCCAAATTTTTAATTTCCGCCAATTCAAGCTTAATTCTACCAGGGACCTCCAAATCACAATACGAACACGATCCTAAGTCCAAAATCACTCAACGGAGCTAATGGAATCATCAGAAACAAAATCCGAGATCAAATTCTCGAAAAGTCAAACTTGGTCAACTCTTTCCACTTAAAGCTCCCACGACGAACTCAATCTTCCAAACCAATTTCGAATAACTTGAAACCCAAAAACCGACGATTCGCATAAATCACAATACATCATAAGGATCTACTCATGCCCTCAAACTACCGAGCGAAGTTCAAATTCTCAAAACGACCGGTCGGTTCGTTACATCTTCCCCCACTTAAACATACGTTTGTCCTCAAACGTGCTTAGAGTTGTTCCAAAAGGCATCAAACCGCCACATAGCCTTACCACGCACATACTCGGGGGTGATCCCACGTCACCCTATCCCGTATAAGTGTGATAACATTGTCACACCTCCTTTTTCGCTACCCGGAAAGGTATAAGGGAGTTTTCCCACTTTAAGTGACATTATTCAGATTTGGAATTTATTTAGTTTTCAATGTCGCCACCCGGATTTTTGACGATGTTCTGGGACACCGTTTATTTATTAAAAATCTCAAAACCGAGGAATTTTGACTCTATTTAAATTGTCTGCGAACCAGAAATCCGGGTAAAGAATTCTGTTAATCCGAGAGAAGGTGTTAGGCACTCCCGAATTTCGTGGTTCTAACACGGTCGCTTATTGATTTATACTTCGCCTAAATTGTTTAATTACTGATTTTAATACTTATGTGCACTTTACATTTTACCGCTTATAATTATTCAACTATTTATAGTTAAAGAATTATTTTAAGACGGGTTACGTATGCGTATACCCGTTTAGTTTTTATGCGTCAAAAATCATGTCACGCGTACGTGTACACAATTCATGACATTGATTTAAGAAAAATAATCAAAGTCGCGCGAACGCGTACCTTGGATTTATTTAAAATCGAGGTCACGTCACGCGAACATGTACGCAATCACGATAGTTATTTTTAAAATTGCGTCTACGAGCATTTCTCCGAGTGTTCATTTGAAATTGTATTTGTGTCACGCTAACGTCTACAGAATTAATAACATTTTTATTACTATTAGAATTTGTGGTCGGGTAGCATGAGTTGCAAACCCGAATGGGAATTTACATATTGTGACCATGTCACGGGAACTGTATCCATAGCCACGATAATTTTTATTTAGCGTGCCTAAGGCAAACTACGGCGGTCATAAATTGTTCTTCCAACTTTGAGATTATTGTGAAGAACATGGTTATGAAAATTATGGTAGAAAAATATATAGATTAGTTATATAAAGATGAAACTAGCTTATGAATTTTTATTAGCTCTTGACCAACCATACTTGACTTATCTAAATCCAAATGGCCAAAAATCCTCACGATTCAAACCAAAATACGAGGTTCAGTTGCTAAAAAAATTTAAAATAGAAGGCTCAAGTATTGAAATAAACCATCTACTAATTAAATGCATGAAAGAGATGGAGCAATCACGCCAAACAAACAGCAGAGAAAGAAACTTCATTTGCGTATATTTACTCTAATTTGTGTTATACGTAGTGTGTAATGCCGAAAGACAATCCTTACTCCTTCACTTGAGTGTATAAACACTTCAATATGATATTTCAAGATACTATAGTTGTACTGCACCAGGCATGAAGTGATAACCAAGTTTCCACTTATTAAAATATTTTATACAGCAGAAAAGAAAACTATTTTAAGCTTTTCTCATGAACTAGTTTTCTCCTTCCAACTTTTCACTCTTTATATAGAAATCGGAGAACATCAATGCAACTCATTGCCAATAAATATATTAAGGATCCAAAGGCAATCACACATGAGAATAAGTGAAGAAGTAGAGTATCAATAATATGGATATTGACATTAATCATAGAAGCAACATATAACCCAGATCATTAAATTAATAACTTACATACCTAATTGCAGAAGAATAGCAGAATTTTGACCAAACGAAAATAAGAAAAGGAAAGAGATGGATTCCAGCTTTTGTCCGAATGAGAAGCAGCAACAAAACAACAGAAAAGTCCAGGAAAACCACTTCAAAACCCAGGCGATGCAGCAAAAATTATTTTTTTGAATCCCGAGAATTAAACTCAAACTTTTTTTTTGTTGATTCTTTGCCTTTTCAAAATCATGCCTAATCTTCTTCTTCTGACCTCCTTTCAAAATCTCACTCTAAATCCTTCGTACACCGACGACAATGAAATAACACGCGGGGAACTCATAACCATTCATCAAATCAACAAGCCGTGGAATTCCCTCTCCTTCAACAAGAACTATAGCTAATTCCTAAGCCGACTTCTGACATTATCCTTCCAAATATACCGCAACAAGTCCGATAGCACCCATCCTATATTCGACGACTTCATCTTATTGAATACCAACCAACCTACTGACATGCAACGCCAGTACTACTCGGAGCCACAGAGC
Organism: Nicotiana paniculata; assembly: GCA_005239505.1. Classification (NCBI taxonomy): domain Eukaryota; kingdom Viridiplantae; phylum Streptophyta; class Magnoliopsida; order Solanales; family Solanaceae; genus Nicotiana; species Nicotiana paniculata. The sequence goes on along the minus strand of MDKI01144486.1, from coordinate 57,122 downwards.
GTGCAATCCATGTACCAATAAGTAACAACCCAAATATATTCAATCACGAAAATGACTCAACCAAGAGAACCGACCTGCAAACTCAACTGGTACCACCACCACAAAAAAGCTAAGAACCCATCACACACCGTAGAACCATCACCCGACTCTAACACAAAGGTTCATACCTTAACATAACTCCGCTGCAATGCGCGACCCCATCAAGACATTGGTCCATATAATATACCTCGAGCCACTCTACTCAAAAGCAATAACAACGTGAAATTCTACATCCAGTACCCAAAGTGCTTCCCATAACCACGGAGAATCAGACGGTACAATGCCACACAAAACCAAAAAACAATAACTAATACGCCCTTAATCATGCAATATCCAATTATTCATCTCGGTCAAATTCCGTCATAAGACCACAATAGCACCGCACCAAGTATGCCTAAACCAAAATATCACAACTCCTCGTTGCGTAGAAGAACTCACGGAAATTTTCAGAACACGAATAATCTTAGCAACAACTGATTGGCACATACCCCAACAATAGCATTATGGAGCCAACCAATCCGACATGGTGTAGAATACACATCCTAATTGGGCCTACCAATTGACCCCCCCAATTCAACTACGGGCACCCAAACATAGATAAATAAACCTCTGAAATCCTACAATGACTGAATCACAACACATCTTATCATATGGCTAGCTTCCGCCAAAACTTCACAGTCCCCAACCATGAAATTATCCGCTCCTGAGGACTCCAAGTCTCCAAATCCACAGGACACATGAATCACCATATCTGATCCCAACTCCATCGCCAGAATGTCTAACATATCTCTCACACACGATCATCTCGTGAGGAAATACTTCTAAAATTCTTCCTTGTCACATAGCAAAATGCGAATATCAGCAGTCGATCAACCAGGAGAGTGCCACCGTACCAGTGAAATATCCATAAATCAAACACTCTGCCCCATATGAAATATATATACCCTCTTTAAGCCACACCAAATAGTACCATCACTTACTTAGTCACTCGAGACCGTCCATGCTGCCTTCAAATTTAGAACCTTCCCTCCAAAACTAAACTGTGACCTAGAACTTGCAAATCTCAATACTACACAACACACCACACCCATTATGCCATCATATAAAAGATATGAAAATATCAAAACCAAATCCGAGTCGCAAGCAACTACATGCTCGATTAGCGAAGAACTTTCCATTTGATTTTATCCGGAGAAAAATCACAATATGCCACCTGCCCCACATACCAGTAGGAAATATACATCTCAAATCATGGTAGAGACCATCAAGAGCTCTTCGAAACCCATTGCACTTAAGCAAGCTGTTAGGACTGAATCCCTCTAACTCAACCAAGCTACGCAAGCTGTCAAAACCCAAGAGTCTCGCTGCAAAACACCTGTAGGAACTCACCGCATCATAAGCACCCAAATAACAGATCATAACCATTACCATGCCGATCTAACCTACTACCAAGTTGTCCTATTCCTTTGAGTTCCTTCTGAGTTACCTTCAATTTGAATCACCCCCTCGCCATAATACCACAATCCTTGACCAAAACTCACCACGCGAGACCCTATCATAAAACCATACCGTCTTAAGGCTCATAAGCCGCTGAATACTCTCATAGGCACCCCAAAAGTACCACAAATCAAATACTTACTCTGAAGAGAATTTCCTGCGAATGTAAGGCCATTACCTTCACCTTCCTGATACTGATATGAAGAATTCATTATGATATAGACATGCCACAAGTCTTGTCACCATCCAATGTGAATATCCGTTTTTAGCCAAATACACATCCTGCAGATTCCCAATTATCACATATAAATCTTGCATCCATTAGAACATTTACTCTACTCAAACCTCAATTAGACTGACCAAACAGATCGAATGACCTGCGCTCCACTAGCACACCAATACCCAAGGGAGTAACCCACACTCCTAAGCAACCGAGCAATCTCCTACTCCACGCACGCTACATCCTACAGTACTAACCACTCGATTATTTCATGATTACCATATACCCATAGAGTGTAATACAATCCCCACCCATAAATTCCCTTACTCGATTCATTCTCAAATTCCACCGCTGCAAGTCCTAATTGAGTCACCAGTATACCTCAAACTGAAACCAACACAACACATAATCATGCAATCAACTTATCAATAGAAGATTCCCCCTCTTGGCTCAAAACCATAGATCAAAACACACAATAACTCACAATGATCATACTCTATTACTGCCACCATACCGCAATGAGATTCAACTAAATCCTTCATAGGCTCAGATAACACCACACATCTAATACCTCAAATCATCTGCAAATCTCGCATTCATTCTTGTGTCAGTCAAGCCAACTCTCATAAGTGACCCAGACTCAAATTGCAACACATACAGTTCACTGGAAGAAAAGGGAACTCGCCACTAAATAACATAAGGATCACACCACCTTAGGACACTCCGCAGGAGATAACTCCACCTGCTTTGCCTCAAACTGATATCTTTATGTACTCCTCCATAATCATAACTATTACTTAATCACTCAATCTCCCTGAATCTGAACTCATAACACGACATGAGGATCTACTATACTCCACAACTAAACTACATGAGAGGCCCTTCAACACACCCATAACTCGAGGCCATACGCCAAATCCATACAGAAGTCAGACACCCAATAATCCTTTCTACATCCCCAACAAACTCTCCTTGTCACATTCGAACAATCTGAACACATCTCGCAATCAAATCATACTCACCGCATAGTCATCCTGTCACAAAATCCCACAAACAAATGGACATATAAGTCCCAAACGCACGTGCTCTAACAATCGAAGTCTCAGCACTCAAGTCACAGACAAAACCCGGCCTCAAGTCCTCTAGACTGGCCCATCATCAACATGCTGAAATCATATCTCGCACCTCAACCACCGAAATCACAAGGGGTCAATGCACAGCTGATACCGAGCGCTCATGTGCGCATACGAATGCATGGAAGGATTTCAAATAGTTACACTTCAAGCTGAATCAGTGCCGTATGATAAGGAAGGAAAGATGGGAAATATATCCTAAATGTCCTGTAGCCCATTAGAGATAGGTATGGACGTCATCATATCGATCCACAAGACTCTACTAGACACTTGCTCATGACTTGTAGAACTAGAACCTATGAACCTAGAGCTCTGATACTAACTTGTCACGACCCAAAATCCACTAGTCATGATGGAACCAAACCCAACCTGCTAGGTAAGCCAACTATTAATTATCCAATTTCAATTATATTAACAAGACAATTAAATGAAAGTAATTTACTGAATTTTATACATTTCCCAAGGACTGATAGTACAAATCATGAGCTTCTACGAATAGAGTTTACAAATAAAAAATGAAATATATACATAGTCTGTTTGAAAATTACATAAACAGAGTTTCTATAATCTAAGGCTACCTCGAACAAGGAGGCAACTACAACAGGGATGCCGCTACATCTTCAAGTCCCACAACCATCGAGCACAACAACAACAACAACCGACATCTGCACGCAATGTGCAGAAGTGTAGTATCAGTACAACCGACCCCATGTACTGAGTAAGTAACAAACCTTAACCTTAGGTTGAAAGCAGTGATGAGCTAACACTAGGTCGGGTTCAATACCAGTATTCTACAATAGTTCCCAACAACGTAATACAAATAATAAAAAAGTATCTCAGAAGTAAAATGTTCAACTCACTCACAGTTCCGGAAAAATAGGCATGTTTCTCAAATATCTTAGTGAGAACTCAAATCTTTTGCCAAAATGCCGAAATATAGGTAAGTTTGAAAACTATGATTTCTCCCAAAACCTTTTCAGCACTAAGTAAGATGTTTCATTTTCTTTTCAATAACAAGTATAAAATACCTCTCTGAGCCCAATGTCAATGTGTATAATAAGTCATGGACGACGTGATACTATATAACATGAGGAAAAATGCATCTCTATGCATGTATGTCATGCGTGCATGAAAATGCCTGTATGTCGTGTGTGCATGAAAATGCCATGTATCTCAATCCACACATGTTTATAGTCGAATGCGCTCTCTAGGGGTGTTTAGACTCCGGAGGGGCTCCTACAGCCCAAGCGCTAAGCACAGACAACTCACGTGCTGCACGGACAACTCACGTGCCATAATATCAATATCTGAATCCGCACGGACAACTCACGTGCTGCACCGACAACTCACATGCTATAATATCAATACCTGGATCCGCACGGACAACTCACGTGTTGCACGGACAACTCACATGCTATAATATCAATACGTCACAACCAGGCCCTAGGACTTACTTAGTCATCAATTCTCCAGTCTCACTCACAAGCCCACTGTGTCATGAAACTAGCCCGACAACAAGAATATGATGCATCAACAATTAACAACTGAGACTGATATATGATATGAATGCATGAACATGACTGAGTACAAGATATCAATGAAGTCTGTGAAATAACAGTAAGAAACGACCACTAAGGGTCTCAACAGTATCGACATAAAATCAAAACATGATATCTAGCATGATTGACAGCTCAATTACTTTATCACATGGTAAAAACACAGATATCGTAAAAATAAGGCCACTATATTAGGCCATGGGAACAATAGGGTTCCATTTCACAGGGTGAACGCCCACACGCCCGTCACCAAGCATGTGCGTCACCAAATACCAATCACATAACACCTAACTCGGGGTTTCATACCCTCAGCACTAAGTTTAGAAGAGTTACTTACCTTAACAACGTAAAAATCCTACACCAGGGTGCTCTCGCCCATCGAATCAGACTCTAAAAGCTTTGGATCTATTCACAACTAGAACGATACCATCAATAAACGCTAATGGAATGAATTCCACAAGAAAAACTATCAAAATAGACCAAAATCCCAAAATCGGCTCAAACTCGGTCCCCAGCCCACGTCCCAAAACCCGACAAAAATTACAAAACTAGAATGCTCATACACTCATGAGTCTAACCATATCAAATTTATCAAAATACGACGTCATTTGGTCCCTCAAATTCCCAAATCAAACTCTCCAATTTTCAAGCCCTAAATTCTCAAATTCCTAGTTCAAATTCCCAATTAGATGATGAATAAGGCCATAGATTCATGAAATTTATACCATTATAGGTTAGAATCACTTACCCCAACGTTGCTCCTTGAAATCCTTCAAAAATCGCCTCTCTCTCGAGCTCCTCAAATCCTCAAATCAAAAAATAGAGAACAAAACCTCGAATTGGGATTTTCTTCTTAGAAGGTCCGCACCTGCGGCCATATCCGCGCACCTGCGGTCTTCACTTAAACGCCATCTTCCTCAGCTTCCGCACCTGCAACCCATGCATCACACCTGCGGGCTCGCAGGTGCGGCCATCATCTGCGCCTGCGCTCAAGCTCCAACCTGCCCTTTCCGCATCTGCACAGTCTACCGCGTCTGTGACCCTCGCACCTGTGGCTCCCCATTCGCAGGTGTGGAAAACACCAGCAACTCCAAAACACCAGAAAACAACGCTTCCAACTCAAAATTCAATCCGTTAAATCTCCCGAAACACACTCAAGGCCCTCGGGACCTCAACCAATGATACCAACTAATCCTATACCAATATACGAACTTAGTTGAACCCTCGAAACACTCAAAACCACACCAAAACACCAAATTAACCTTGGATTCAAGCCTAAAAACTTCTAAACTTTTGAAATTCGCCAACAACGTCGAAACCTACCAAACCACGTCCGAATAACCTCAAATTTTTGCACACACGTCACAAATGACATTACAAACCTACTCCAACTTCCGAAATTTCATTCCGACCCCGATACCTAATTTCCCCTGCCGACCAAAATCACCAAATTTCCAACTTTCGCCAATTCAAGCTTAATTCTACCACGGACCTCCAAATCACAATCTGGACGCGCTCTAAATTCCAAAATCACCCAATGGAGCTAATGGAACCATAATAAATCCAATCCGAGATAAAATTCTCGAAAAGTCAAACTTGGTCAACTCTTTCCACTTAAAGCTCCCACAACAAACTCAATCTGCCAAACCGATTCCGAATAACCTGAAACCCCAAAACCAACAATTCACATAAATCACAATACATCATAAGGAGATATTCATGCCCTCAAACTACCGAGTGAAGTGCACATACTCAAAATGACCGGTCGGGCGTTACATCCCGGTAGAATTTTAGAAGTACGCGGGTAGGGCATGATTAAAGTGGCTCACTAGGTTGTTTAACGTTAATTTTAGGATGAAGAAGATGCCTGAAGAATGGATGTGGAGTATGATGATTTCGTTGTTCAAGAACAAATATAATGTCTAAAATTGCTATAGGTGTATCAAACTGCTTAGTCATAGTATGAAGCTTTGGGAGAGAGTGACTGAAGTGAGGGTTACGAGGACTGTATCTATTATCGAGAACCAGTTAGGATTCATGCATGGTAGTTCGACTATAAAAGTCATTTATCTTGTTAGGAGATTGGTGGAATAATATAGGGAGAAGGATAAAGATTTGCATATGGTGTTCATTGACCTAGAGAAAGCATACGAAAAAATCTCTAAGGAGGTTCTATGAAGATGTTTGGAGACTAAAGGTATTCATGTAGCATATATTAGGGTGATTAAGGACATGAAAGATGTAGCTAAAACTTAGGTGAGGAATGTAGGATGAGACTCAGAATATTTTCCTGTTGTGATGGGGTTGCACTAGGGCTCAGCTCTTAGACCATTCTTATTTTCCTTAGCGATAGACGCATTGAACACGCCATATTCAAGGGGAGGTACCATGGTGTATGTTATTCGTGGATGAAATTGTACTAATTGATGAGACGCAAGGCGGTGTCAACGAGAGACTGGAAGTTTGAAGACAGACTCTAGTGTCTAAAGGTTTTATGTTGAGCGGACTAAGACAAAATACTCGAAGTGCAAGTTAGACGACATAATCGAGGAAGCGAACATGGACGTGAGTCTTGATTCACAAGTCATCCCTACGAGAGCAAGTTTCAATTAACTGGGGTCTGTTATCCAAGGGAATGTAGAGATTGACGAGGATGTCACGCATCATAGAGGTTAACATCCGACATCATGTATGATAAGAATGTGCCACCGAGACTTAAAGGAAAGTTCTATAGAGTAGTGTTTAGACAAATTATATTGTATGGTGCAAAGTGTTGGCCAGTCAAGAACTCTCATATCCAGAAGATGGGAATATCAAATATGAAAAAACTCGAGATAGATGTGCGAGCATACCGGGTTGGATAAGATTAGGAATGATGATATTCAGGTGAAGGTGAGAGTGGCTCCTGTGGAAGACAAGATGCGGGAAACGAGGCTAAGATATGGTTGGGGCATGTGAGGAGAAGAAGTACAGATGCCCTAGTGAGGAGGTGTGAACGGTTAGTCTTAGTGGATATGCGAAGAGGTAGAGGGAGGACAAAGAAGTATTGGGGAGAGGTGATCAGGCAGGACATGACACGACTGCAGCTTACCGAGAACATGACCCTTGATAAAAGGCTATGGAGGTCGAGAATTAGGGTAGAGAATTAGGACATAACCCTTGCTACTGCTTTATTTCTTCTTTCCTGAGCCGAGGATCTATTGGAAAGAACCTCTTTACCTCACAAGGATAAAGATAAAATCTGCGTATACACTATCTTTCCCATACCCACTTGTAGAATCCCACTAATTATCCTTGTTTTTGTTGTATAGTGAAAGCTTAATGTACCTGATTGCAATACTTTGTTTTGGGGGTGCCTCGGCCACGTATTTAACGCCAAAAAAAAAACTCATCCTAACTATCTCACATACATAGAGCCTAGAGGAAGCTAGAAAATATTCCCCGCTCATCAACCAAATAATGAACATTGAAATGATTTCGTTACACCAAACACGCTCTCCAGGGGTAAGAAATAAAAAGAAAATATTTATTAGAAGAAATACTAGCACGGGAATTTTAACCTAACTATCTCACATACATAGAGCCTAGATGGTTTTGTTGGGTTAGGAGCATTCATATTATCTTCTTTTCTTCTTAATTTCCACCAGCCAGGAACTCAAACATCAGAGAAGTTCGACCGAATATATTAAGCTGCAATAAACAGTATTGAACACAACTTGAAAATACAGCTAAACCAATTGATTTTTTGTCTTTATTTTGTACTCTCTTAGATCCACTTTAATTGACTTTTTATCTTTATTTTGTAGTCTACAATATTTGATTTTTTCATATATCAAGTATGGGCGAAAAATTATTCTATATATAAGGTAAAATATTATTTGCTATTGATTAAAAATAGACTTTGAACACCCTTGCGTAGCCCACTATTTTTGAACACTCTTATTGAATTTTCTGGTTTCACCACTGATATAAAAAATGAATTAACTTCTTTTTTCTAAAGTTGCCAATGGAATGAAGAGTCTAGGAGTGTTTATTATATTTCCAAATTCCAACGAATAAATTATGGTCAATATATTCACTTTCATTGTTAATTAATGCTAAAAAATGAATTTTTCAATATGTATGAAAACAATCAACAAATCAATTAAAGGGTACCGGAAGGAGTATATATTTAAGCCGCTCGTATCAAAACTTTTGGCGGCGACACAAATGTATATACATATATTTTCAATGAAACAGTAACTCATAATAAATCGCCACAAAAGTGTTATTAGGCCTTATTTATTTAAGTATGAATATACACCTAATATAATTAAGTATACACGGTATATATACCTTTGTATCAGAGAAAATAAGGAAAAAAGAGGAAGAAGGAAAAATTATTTTTATTTTAAAAAAATATTTCCTTCGTCTCAAATTATCTGTCCTATTTCTCTTTTGCACGGCCCTTAAAAACATTAATTAGAAGGTATTTTTGATTGTTTTACCTTTATTTATGTTTTAAAATAAAATATCTCTTTATTGAATATTTATTTTATTTATGTGCCATCTTCATCTTCAAAAACAATTACTACGAAGGGTAAAATGTGAAAAAATAATTGATTTGTCTAGAACTTCTAAAATACTCCCTCCATTCACTTTTACTTAGCACATTTTGACTTTTCACGTCCTTAAGAAATAATAAATGAAGTGCATAATTTATCATGACACTCATGTTGATTGATGATATTTTATTGTATTTGAAAAAATGATTTGAAATGAGTAATAAATACTGTGGGTATAACCGAATTTTTTTTTATCTTCTCTTGATATGCGTAAAGTGACAAGTAAAAATAAAAATCTATTTTTAGTATACATGTCAAGTAAAAGTGAACGAAGAAAGTAACAAATAAACTGATACATCTATATTTAGAAATCACGACAAATCATTTGAGCCGAAAGGAGAACATAATAAGCGAAGCTTCATGTTGTAAGAAATGAGTAGTTGTTGTTGTAAGAAAATTTTAAAGAATGGAAAAGATGTGTTCAACACTTATTCATTTCACATTAACTAATTAACAAGTCCATCATGATACGCAACTCTAGAATTTATTAAATATGGATAGCTATTGAAAATTAATATGAGTGAGGTTGGATTTGTTAGAAAATTTAGTTGGCGCTTTAAAGGCTTCTATGGCTTTTCTTGTGTTTGTATTTGTTCTGTATGTATAGCTTTATCAAGAAACACACACAAACACACAAGGGTAATTAGCGACGGATCCAAGATTTTGCACAAATGAGTTCAAATAACGGTAGCTAGTATAAGCGTTTGATTTTGTGACAAGCATGATTTGATAACTTCTTTTTCTGTTTGTTCTTAACACAATCTCAAAATAAATTCATTTTAAAGTTGGCACACTAAAATTTTAACAAAGTTAAAAATATTTTGAAAAAATGTACAACAAATTTATCTACTTTCTATTTAATTTGACAAAAGTTTATTCACCCTAAGATGTTATTACTAAGAAGATGCTACTTCCAGAAAAAAGAGAATTAAAAATATTTCTAACTGCTAAACCAATAGCAGTGAAAAAAGAGCTATATGCCAAAGCAGAAAATTTAGTATAAAATAATTTAGCATTAATAATTAAATTAAACTAACAGATTATAAATGATTTCAATTAATATACTTGCATGTTATATCAAAATTTAAGAAAGAAAGAACCAAAATTTACTTTGTGGATAAGTTTAGTTTTTTTTTGTAAGCTGATTAAACTATGAAATAGTTTTTATTGTATTAAAGCAAAGAAATAAAGTGAATTCGAAAAAATGACTAGTAATCGGACACCAGAGTAATATAAATTTAGAAGGGAAAACGTGGTTGATTTGAAACACAATACCGCCTGCTGTACCGAAAATTTTTATTTTGTGCCTCACACAATTGATCGTGGGGGATCCGAAGTCAATTATCCGATGCATTTTGAACCTCTGGACCATCTCGACAGAGATTTCACTTGGTTAAGCAGGTTCAAATATTATTTTTATACTTATCCTCTCCGTTTTAAATGTAATGTGCTCTTTCCGGTCCAAAATAAATGATTTTTTGATTGTTTTCACGCATATTAAAAAATTCACCTTTTAACATTAATTAACAATACAATTGATCATATGAATCTTTACTATCTCTTCACATAAATACTCATAAAAAATACTTTAACATTATTTACTTCAAAAACAATGTAAAAAAAACAGTAATTAATTCATTCTTGAAATTTAAAAAAATCACTAATTTTAAACTATAAAAAAAAGCCATACCTGAATATATAGACAGTAAAACTTTGTAAGGAAGCGTGACACAATGTGGGTCCGCCCCTGGTGGCAATGCTATTTACACCTTTCATTGACCATAATGAATTACCTCCCTCTACCAGCCCCTTTAATTTCCCTGCACTGCATGCACTTATTAGTTTTAATTGCAAATATTTACTCCAACTTTCCATTTTGAGCAAATTATCTTGGGATTTTCTCCAACCATTAATACATTTCCCTGCCCCTCTCTTCTTTCTACCCTTCCTCTTTCAATTCATTCAATTGATTTCCTATTAACTCTCTCTCTCTCTCTCTTCCAACTCCTCCTCCTATAATTTAATTAAGCTTTTAAAGCAATCCCATCTCTCCACTCTATAGTTCCCATTATATAATATGGCTTTACAACTCCAAGATTATCAACTAGGACCACAACAACTTCAACTTGTTCATCTTAATTAGTAGTTTGGCCGTGCTGCCGGTGGTTCCCGTTACTTCCCTTGGTGCGCCACCGATCACCACCGTAACCTTCCGGTTACCATCACAACCACCCTTACTCCACCTTTGAATTAGAAGAGCAAGAGCTAGCCTTCCTATTCACTTCCTTTAGGGTGGCAAAAATTCCTCAATCTTAAGGTACTCCAAGTTCTTATGATGATCACGTAAAAAAAACTTTCTTATATATCATTTTTACACTATTAGTGTAGTTTTACCTGTTTTAATTGATCATTTACCATGGTTTGTTGGTTGCCAATCCATACTTGCTAGTATATAAGAAGTTAATTTTTAAGTGACATGATAGTGTAAGAAATTCTTTACACCGACAAATTAGTTGAACTCCTTTTTTTCTTCTTTCTCATGTTATTTATTGGGTTTTTGTATTTAAACAGGGGAGATTGATTATTATTCAAAAGAAAGAAGAAAAGAAATCGTATTTATTACAAGTACTACAGTTAGCCATGAGCCGAAGAAATGGAAATGGTGAGCTTGACCTAAAGCTGAATTTGTCACCACCACGAGTGATCAACCACCCACAAGTGGAGTCGCCGAGCAGGTCGTTGACGGCATCGCCGACGAGTTCATGCGTTTCGTCGGACGATTCCTCCGCCATCCAACGTTATTCCGACAGCCCAGAAACAATTACTTCTATGGTGTTGGTTGGTTGTCCACGTTGCCTCATGTATGTTATGTTAGCTGAAGTTAATGACCCAAGATGCCCTAAATGCAAGAGTACTTGTTTGCTTGATGTTATGTATGAGAACAACAAGACTACTAGGAGGAATATCAGTTAGACTATAGCCAAGAATCTATCAAATTCTGCTATTACTAGGTTTATCAAAAATCTTGCACCCCACCTAGAGAAAAATGAACAATTACCACCTCTGTTTACTTTACTCCTGTTTTCAACTTTCTATAAAAAGCACTATTTGAGCTCCATTTTGACTTGAATCCAAAATGAAAAAAGTAAAAAAAAAAAAAATGAAAAAATGAAATGGGTGAAGAGAACTTTTGGAGCTTCTATAGTGGTACTTTCCTTTTTTTTTTTTTTTTTTTGGATTCTTTTAGAAATTTTGGGTTTCTAGGTTAGGTTTGTTTCTAGCTAAAGGGTGATCTTGGAAAAGTGGCATGTGTTGTATTGGTGGGTTTAAGGTATGTTTCTTGTTCTATCTTTAGTAGAAGACTATGTAACTGGGCCAAGTGAAAACTGCCCTGGTTTTCTTGCGAAAAAAAGAGAGCAAGAAATTAAAAATGTTGGTTATTTTCTCAATTTATGAGTGAAAATTACTTGAACTAGCAATTCAGAAGCTCTTCCTTGATCCCATGCAAAGCAGAGATTATGCTATAATATGCTCGGTTGCCATAGAGTTTTTTTTGGTTTCTCACCCGGTATTCAATTATATCTGGATTCGCGCCACGTAGGGGCTAAGACCCCATTCGAGAAAAAACACTCCCTACCAAAACTTTTTCCATACCCAAAACTCGAATTCAAGACTTCTGATTAAGGAAAAAGTAGTCCCCGCTGCACCACGGGTGGTGCTCTGTTGCCAGAGTTATACATAAAGTATAACACTTTTGCAAGAATGCTTTCTTGTGATGTTTGGCCCCACCAAGACGCAAAAGGGTCAGCCTTAATTTCCCCACGTTGCCGAAATTAACTTAAATAGTTGTTCCTGTCCGACAATTTAAACTAAAAATAATCGTTACATATATATTATACGAATAATGTATGTTTAATAGATAATTCAATGATGAAATTAGAATCTTTATTAAGGAATGTCAAAATATATAAAAGTAAATATACCAGAATATTAAGGGGAGTCAATACATAATATATATATATAATTTTTTTTTATCTATCTACATAATGTATTTATCTCGCAAAAGGGTATTGTTTGATAACCCTTACTATAAGATGGCTTCGCCACTAATACAATATATATATATATATATCCGTTTGGACGAGTAAACAATAAAATTCGACTAATTATTTTCGTATAGATTCTAGGAAAAAAATCAAAATCAAAATCAAAATATCGGGCCACTGCCCTTTTGAATCTTGATGAATGTTCGCAAAAGCTGGTAAAAGTCGTTTCACACATCAAATGACTATGGAATATAGAGTACTATGTTTTAACTTCTCTTTTCCACAAAAAATAGAAAATTGAAAAAGTCCAATCCTTGTGAAATTCTGAAAAACAACAAAAAAAAATCTTAAAAACTTATTTAATGCACCTTAAGACCCATCAACCTCTTTGGTAGTCAAGTTTCTTACACCACCTAACTAATTCAGAATACGTACACCGATCAGAAAATCTTAGAAAAGATTAATGGGACATACAGAAATATTCACTTTGTAATGAATATTGTAGGGTTGAGTAAATATCATGAGTGCGCAGCGCCATGTATATGTACCAACAATGGCGGAGTAACATGTTGTACATTTAAGAGAATTAAAGGGTTGATAGTGTGCCAGTAGTAGTTCCATGTCAATATTATTATAATTATAAACACAAGATATAATCAATGTGATGATACCACGACGAATATGCATGTGATGTTATAATTAGGTCAAATATGTTATTTATGACAAATCAGTCGTTAATTTTAGGGCGGGCTTGCGAGAGTGGTTTGAGATTGCGATGTATTAGTCAATGATACTCTTTAGCAAAAGGTGTCATTCAATATTGCTTCGTAATACCAATATAATTTTTGTAATAATTTATTGTTTAAAAATAGTTAAAACATAACTTTTTTGAAGAAAAATAATTTTATGGATGAATCTTTGTAAGTATAATTGTGTTTGTTCTCTTGATTCTTTTTTCCTGATTATCCTTCGTGATTCGAGGGATATCTTTCGAATGTGGACGCGGACTTCCTTAAATATCGTATTTGATCTCCATAAAAGTCGAGCATTGTGTGAATCTTTTTCTTGAATTATATAAATATCAAGAAGCGTCCAGTCGCATTTCGAGTTGATCTTGAGGAAGAACGTCTTTTCATTACTTCGACTTTGAGAAAAATATTATTTTATATTTTGATCTTTTCATGAATATCTCACGGGTTTATGGGATTTTTAGAGCAAGAAAGTAATAAAACAAGAAAGTAAAGTCTTATTCTAGATCCAATTGATCACTTATCATCGATATATCGACACTTTTTGCGCACATATGTCCATACAATATGTATGGGATTAGCCGCTTCAATGGGATCTTTTATTCTGATCGGAGGAGAAATTACCAAACGTCTAGTATTCCCTCACGCTTGACGCCAACGAGATTTTTATTTGAGAGAAAAATGGCGTACAAATACACGAGATTGGATGAATTTGAACATTGAAAAAGAAAGGGTAGGGGATGGGGAGCAATATATTAGTTTGGGTCATGACCATTAAAATCAAATAAATGCAAACAGTAAATTGAGACGGTTGAGATAATGAGGTCATTGCTTCAGATGATAAATACACAAATTTAATGTTTGTGTTCATCTTGCACTACCATCTTACCTTCATTTGATTTTTTATTAAATGTATTTACATCAGGACAGAACAGTCTTCAACTAAATTGTTTTCTTAGGAGAACGCCATGAATGCTAGTATGATGTTAAAGATGACTCTGATTTTACAAGAGACAATAATCAATGGCGGAATCAAGAGCTCGCTGAAAAGATTTTCAAAAGAAGAGGAAAAATGAGTTTAGTTATGGCTGTCACTTAATGCTTATTGTATACGGTTAAAATCGGGCCCATCTAATTCTACTGTTTGACTGAGACCAGGAAATTGCATCGATGGTCGATCCATAGTGGTTCAGACCGAAGAACGAAGACGAGATTCCCAGTTTTGCGATTCTAGATACTTGTTGAAATTGAGGCCAATAACGATCGAGACCAAATAAAGCAAACATCGAGCATGATCGAAGATAGCATGATCACGGAAAGATCCGTGACAGGTCGAAGATCATGGCGGAAATCTCGAACAGATCAAATCACGAGAGACAAACTCGCTAAAAATGGGATTTTCTTTTGTAATTAGAGTTATACCATATGTAAAATTCCTATACTAGAGGAGTTCTAATCATTTGTAGGACACATTATTCACATATATGAAAGCAATATAATTCTCTTTCTCATTTACATTCTTGTTCATCAGCTTGTTATATTTTAAATTGTTCTTGCACCAATCAGTTCGAGGGTATTCTAACTCGAGGGCTGAGTTCCATTCAAACACCGATTTGCTTTACTTTACTGTTTATTACTGTTATTAATCTTCATATTTATCAGTGGTGTTAAGTGAAATCACGTATCCTCAAAACCACATTATAAGTTTAATTTTTATCCAATTTTAAGGGTAAATAGTTTGGCGCCTACCGTGGAGCTAAGGATAATAGTGATTGCCTAATACTGATTCCAATAACACACACTACTTTACGCTTGTTCTTGTAAGTGTTTTTGTTTTCAGGATAAAACATGTCAAACTCACAAACAACACCCACACATGGTGACAACGACCTCGGATTTCATGGGGAAAACGACAATATAACTGCCCTAGGGATTGAGGTGCCTCAGGCTGATCTCGAGAGGTACCAATTGCAAATCCTGTCGACATCAGTTCACATATCGCCCTAAATGCAAATTTGGGCATTGATCCCGAAGGTAGCGTACGTAAGGAAGGTCGATCTGGTGGTCGAGGTATGCAGGGCGGAGGAGACGGTGGAGTCAGCCTCCAATTGATATTCGAGATGCTACAGGCTCAACAAGCCGCTATAGTACAACTACAAAATCAGCACCATGCACCAAGTGGGGTCGAATATGAGACTCCACCAGTTGTTCATAGGGCTGAACCTGTACCGGAGATATCGAACGCCAATGAATTGGGGGCTGACCCCGCAATTATGAAAATGCTCGAGGAACTCACTAAAAGAATTGAATCAGGAAAAAACAAAATCGAAGCAAACCACAAAAAGGTAGGAACATATAACTCCCGGGTTGGCCAAATACCTGGGGCACCACCAATTTTAAAAGGTATGGATTCGAAGAAGTTCGTGCAGAAGCTATTTCCCCCAAGTGCGGCTCCGAAGCCCATTCTGAAGAAATTCCGCATGCCAAAAATTCCCAAGTATAATGGGATCACCGATCCTAATAAGCATGTCACCTCTTATACATGTGCAATAAAGGGGAATGACTTAGAAGGTGATGAGATCGAATCTATTCTACTGAAGAAATTTGGAAAAACTCTATCGAAAGGGGAAATGATGTGGTATCACAATCTACCACCTAATTTCATCGATTCCTTTGCCATGCTTGCAGATTCCTTCGTGAAGGCACACGCCGAAGAAATAAGGGAATTCGTATCTCGGTTCCAGATGGAACACATGGACCTACACCCGGTCATAGATGATTGGGCTGTTCATGCCTTCACACAAGGTTTGAACGAGCAGAGTTCGGTAGCAGTAACCTGGTCCGAAGTGCATAATTGGTACCAGTCAAAGATCAGGGTCGAGGATGATCAATTGGGGACCCCTTCCGGTTTCGTCTATCCATACAGGCCCATTGGCAGAGTTCAAAGGGACTCGACAGAGAACCCCGATCGAACAGAGATCGGTATCAACCATACAACGCAGATCCTAGGACCAATGGCCCAGGACGTAATCTCGTTCGAAATAATTGAAGGAATGATCAAGGCCAAAGCTCTTGAGGGCTCATGAGTAAAAGTGGCTTCGATAAACATGTCGATCCCACAGAAGCGCCATGATTATCAGAATACAAATTCAGCATCGACGCATCAGGTATTGTGTCAGCCATTAGAAGAATTAAAGATACTAGATGGCGCATACCTCTACAGACCGATCCATCCCAAAGAAACCCCAACCAAATATGAAAATACCATGGTACCCATGGTCATAGAACCGAAAACTGCTGATAGATGAGAGAGGAGGTGGCCCGTCTATTCAACGAGGGGCACCTTCGAGAATTCTTGAGTGACCGAGCTAAAAATCACTTCAGAGACAGGGATGCAAACAGGAAAAACAAACAGGAAGAACCATAACATGTGATACATATGATCTTTGGTGGGGTCGACATACCACAAGGTCCCGTGTTCAAATTCACCAAAGTGTCGATCACCAGGGAGAAACAGACTCGTGTCTATGTACCAGAAGGCACCTTGTCGTTCAATGACGAGGAAGCATAAGGGATCTCACAACCCCACAATGATGCATTGGTAACCTCTAACCTTATGAATAAAATTCAGGTTAAACGTATTTTAATTGATCTAGGGAGCTCGGCCAAATATTATTCGATCGAGGGTCGTGGAGCAGCTCGGCTTACAGGACCAGATTGTGCCGCAACTCGAGTTCTCAATGGTTTCAACATAGCAAGTGAAACAACTAAAGGCGAAATTGTCTTACCAGTAAACGTAGCTAGAACTACTCAAAAAACCAAGTTCCACTTGATCCAGGGCGATATGAGGTACAACGCCTTGCTCGGAAGACCCTGGATTCACAACATGAGGGTAGTTCCCTCAACTCTTCACCAAATGCTGAAATTCCCGTCACCGGATGGGGTAAAAATGGTGTATAGGAAACAACATGCTGCCAAAGATATGTCCGCAGTCGATGAAGTGATAGCGGTATCGACACTCTTGTCAGCAAAGGGATCAGATCCAAATGGAAAAAAGAGGTTAAATAGCAACCACAAACACCATCCTCAACTCAGTCGGAGAAGCAGGGAATGGACGAGGACGATGACTACTGGATCCCTCGTTCCTTCATAATCCTCGAGGATTCTGACGCCACCAAATCAACAGTCGAAGAGCTGGAGCAAGTCATACTGATCGAGTACCTACCCGAGCGAAAGGCTTACCCGGGCACGGTCTTAACCCCCGAGCTCAGGGAAAAACTCATTAAATTCCTTATCGGTAATATGTATTATTTTTCTTGGTCCCACCTTGACAAGACAGGGATCCCACAGAAGATCACTACCCATCGATTGAGCTTGGATATGAAGTTTCGACCGGTAAAGCAAAAGAGAAGGCCCCAGTTCGTGGTAAAACATGTATTCATCAAGGACGAGGTAAACAAACTTCTCAAAATAGGATCCATTCGGGAAGTAAAATATCCGGAATGGTTAGAAAACGTAGTCTTAGTCCCTAAAAAAAGGAACGATCTTAAAATGTGCGTAGACTATAAAGATTTGAACAAAGCATGTCCTAAAGACTCTTTTCCTCTGTCAATTATCGATCGCATGATCGATGCCACGGCCAGCCACGAGATCCTTATTTTTCTCGATGCCTACTCTGAGTACAATCAAATACAGATGAACCCGGAGGATCAGAAAAAGACTTCGTTCATCATTAAGTACGATACCTATTGTTATAATGTTATGCCGTTTGGACTAAAAAATGCTGGTGTTACTTATCAACGCCTAGTAAATCGAATGTTCAAAGAACAAATAGGTAAATCAATGGAGGTCTATATTGACGATATGCTAGTTAAGTCCCTGCGAGCAGGGGACTATTTGAAACATTTGTAGGAGACCTTCGACATACTAAGGAAGTACAACATGAAACTCAATCTGGAGAAATGTGCATTCAGGATCGGTTCAGGCAAGTTCCTCGACTTTATGGTATCAAATCGGGGGATCGAGATCAACCCCGACAAAATCAAGGCAATCGAAGACATCACAGTCGTGGACAATGTTAAGGCCATACAAAGATTAACGAGGTGCATAGCCTTCCTAGGCCGATTCATCTCGAGGTCTTCAGATAAGAGTCATCGTCTTTTCTCACTGCTAAAAAGAAGAACAATTTTGCATGGACCCCAGAATGCCAACAAGCATTAGAAGAATTGAAGCGGTACCTCTCGAGCCCGCCATTGCTTCATACTCCGAAAGCGGACGAGAAACTCTACTTGTACTTAGCATTCTCGAAAATCGCAATTAGTGGGGTCCTAGTTAGAGAGGATCAAGGTACGGAATTTCATGTTTATTATGTTAGTCGAACTTTAGGTGAGGCCGAGACCCGGTACCCACACCAAGAAAAATTAGCACTTGCCCTAATAAGCGCTTCTAGGAAATTAAAACCATATTTTCAATGTCACCCAATTTGTGTGGTGACCATTTATCCTCTTCGTAATATTTGGCATAAGCCCGAACTCTCGGGCCGATTGGCCAAATGAGACGTCAAAATAAGTGGGTATGATATCGAGTATCAACCCCGAACATCCATCAAGCCTCAAATCTTAGTAGACTTCGTGGCCGACTTTATGCAAGCCCTCATACCTGAGGTCAAAAAGGAACTATTATTAAAATCGAGTACATCATCGGGGGTATGGACCCTCTTCACAGATGACGCTTCGAACGTGAAGGGGTCCGGGCTAGGCATCATTTTAAAGCCGCCCACAGGTAATACAATTAGACGGTCTATCAAAACTTCCAAGTTAACTAACAATTGAGGCCGAGTATGAGGCCATGATTGCAGGTCTCGATCTAGCTAAGAGTTTGGGAACAGAGGTCATCGAGGACAAATGTGACTCCCTACTTGTGGTAAACCAAGTCAATAGAACCTTCGAAGTTCGAGAAGATCGAATGTAGAGGTACTTGGACAAACTACATGTGAAACTACATCGGTTTAAATAATGGACCCTAACAACATGTAGCTCGAGAATAAAACAGTGAGGCCGATGCCCTTGCAAATTTGGGGTCATCGGTCGAAGACGACGAAATTAGCTCGGGGACTGTCGTACAACTTTCAAGGTCAGTAATCGCAGAAGGCCACGCTAAAATAAACTCCACAAGTCTAACTTGGGATTAGAGGAATAAATATATCCAGTACCTAAACAATGGGAAGCTTCCATCGGATCCTAAGGAATCGAGGACTCTACGTACAAAGGCCGCACGATTCATATTGGCCGAAGATGGAACACTATATAGAAGGATGTTCGATGGACCATTGGCAATATGTTTGGGTCTCGAAAACACCGACTACGTCCTACGGGAAATTCACGAGGGAACTTTGGGGAATCATTCTAGTGCCGAATCATTGGTTCACAAAGTCATCAGAGCAGGATACTATTTGGAAAATATGGAAAAGGATACTAAGGAATTTGTTCAAAAGTGCGACAAATGCCAAAGATATGCGCCGATGATCCACCAACCCGGAGAGCAACTCCATTTAGTCATATCCCCATGGACGTTCATGAAATGGGGAATGGATATCGTCGGCCCTCTACCATCGGCCCCAGGTAAAGATAAGTTCATTTTGTTTATGACTGGCTATTTCTCTAAGTGGGTTGAAGAACAGGCCTTCGAGAAAGTCAGAGAAAAAAAGTCATAGACTTCATCTGGGACCATATTATATGCTGATTCGGGATGCCTGCCGAAATCGTATGCGATGATGGAAAGCAATTCGTCAGCAGCAAAGTAACAAAGTTTCTCGAAGACCACAAAATAAAAAGGATCTTGTCAACGCCATATCATCCTAGTGGGAACGGACAGGCCGAATCAACAAACAATACCATATTTCAAAATCTAAAGAAAAGATTGAACGAAGCTAAGGGAAAATGGAGAGAAATATTGGCCGAGGTCCTTTGGGCATATCGCACAACGTCAAAATCCAGTACAGGGGCAACACCGTTATCTTTCGTCTATGGCGCCGAAGCTCTGATCCCGATCGAAGTTGGGGAACCTAGCGTCAGGTTTCGATATGCAATGGAAGAGTCGAAGCACGAGGCTATGAATACAAGCCTCGAATTGCTATATGAAAAACGGGAAGCCACCCTCGTTCGAATGGACGCACATAAGCAGCGGTTCAGAAGGTACTACAACCGAAGAGCCAATCTTCGACACTTTAAAATCGGGGACCTAGTTCTGAGAAAGGTCACCCTCAATACTCGAGACCCTAATGAAGGAAAACTTGGCCCGAACTGGGAAGGACCTTATCAGGTCCTCGACATCGTCGGAAAAGGATCCTACAAACTTGGCACGATGAACGAACAACAATTACCAAATAATTGAAACATATCACTCCTCAAATGATACTATTGCTAAGGTATGACCCTCTCCATTTTCATTTATATTTTATACTAACATATTACAGGTGTTCTATCGGAGATATCAAGTTATTCTTCAACATGAAGTACTTAGGTCTGAAAGCAAGCCTTGCACTCTTTTTCCTTGAGACCGATTTTTGTCCCAAATGGGTTTTTCCGGCGAGATTTTTAACAAGGCAGCCATTGTTCGTGCTAACTTAGAGCAATTCAACAGTATCCGAGTCTTCTTTACAATCAACCTCGAATACTAGGGTCATCCTCGGATGATTACAAGGGAAGTACTTCATTTCAACAGGGTCTCGATAGGCAAATTTTGTAAAGGGCCAAACGGTCGAATGGACCTGTCACGACCCAAATTTCCCTCCGTTGGGTACCATGATGGCACCTAGTGTTAGGGACTAGGTAAGCCTAACATTTAACTATAATAACAATAATAAAAGAACTTTAACAATCTCGATAATAGAAACCTTGACTGAGTCCACATTTCCCCCCAAAACCCGATAAATACAAGTCATAAGCTCTACGAAATCTTTCTACCAAATCTAAATACAACTGTCTAGAAATAAGTAAGTACAGTTGAAATAAATGGGAAGGTAACTCCGAAGCCCGTGAACGCAACAATCGGTTACCTTGAGTCTCCTCAGCAATCATCCGCGCAGATACTAATAACCAAAACCTCGATCTGTGAAAATAAAAATGCAAATAAGTGTAGTATGAGCGCACCACGGCGGTGAACAGTAAGTATCAAGACTAACCTCGGTGGAGTGGTGACGAGGACTAGTCAAGACACCATTGTTCTACAAGATAAATAACATGAATGTAGAAATGACCGAACGTTACATCTATCTAAGACTTCACGGAATAATTTACAACAATGGAAATATAAAGTGGAAGGAAATTATAGAAATCAATCACGAAACAACACCAAAATACACAGAAATATGGACAACAAGACAAGCCAAACCGAAAGGAAACACAATACAATAGAGAACACCATTAACTCAACTCTACGTCAGTTTGTTCACATCGAGCCTTAGCCATTAAAATCTATAAACCGGTGGAAATCTTTAAATATCAGTTCATATGAAAACTTTTGCAAATAAAACCATTTTAGTATGGAAGAGTTTCCTTTGAAAACATACTTTCTCCAAAAGTAGATATAAGTATATTTAATAGAGAGAATTACGTAAAACATAGTTTCTTTCAAAATACGAGACTTTCCAAAGATGCTTTCCCAATAAATGACTTCCAAATATCATTTTAGGCAAGACTAGTGCTTTTCAAATATACCTTCGATGTAAAAGTCATCCAAATATAATCATTTCAAAACCATTGCTTTTTAAATAATACTTTTCATAAAATTCCTTGATCAAAATCTTCTCAAGATTTATCCGCTGGAACTCATTCTGTAACTCAGAAATTGCCATGCAGTACAAGAGGAATATCAAATCTTGCCAATAAATACAGTAAGAGATCAGTAGGAATATCCAAATTTAGAACAATGGAATTAAAATGCAAAGACAAGTGCACGACATCACCCTTCGTTCTTTTACTCTCATCTTTACCAAAACAAGTGCACGACATCACCCTTCGTGCTTTACTCTCATCCTCACCAAAATAAGTGCACGACATCACCCTTCGTGCTTTACTCTCATCCTCACCAAAACAAGTGCACGACATCACCCTTCGTGCTTTTACTCTCATCCTCACGATAAATAAATAGATATGGCATCCTTTGTGCTTTAATATCATAACATGGCACGACATTATCTTTCGTGCTTTAATATCATAACATGGCACAACATCATCCTTCGTGCTTTAATATCATAACATGGCACGGCATCACCCTTCATGCTTTTACACTCTCATACACGGCATCACCCTTCGTGCTTTATACTCTTCCTCACCCAAATAATATCAAGAACAACAGTTTGGCAAGGAAAAACCAACAATATGAACCATAAATCACCACATCCCGGCAAGGGAGTCAACAATACAAACAATATCATTAACAACATAACCAGTAATAGAAACCACAACATCTCGGCAAGGGAGTCAACAATACAAACCATATCATTAAAAGCATAAACAGTAACAGAAACCATAACATCCCGGCAAGGGAAACAACTATAACCAATCTCACCTAAACACTTAACTTCACGGAATAAACCTCAGCTTAAACAAAGGCCCAGTAATAGGCAACATCAAGGGAATATCAACAACATAAATGTTTATCAACTAGACATAAGTAGCACTTAAGGGAAAAATCATATAATTCACAATGTAAGACTCACGACATGCTTTACACTCAAGAACGGATGTTCCAACTACGGCTAAACAACTATAGGGCAAGATGACACTAATTATAGTCAATTAGGCAGTGTAGGAAGAAAGTATAACATGAGGTAGGAGAGGTAAAATAATCAGTTAAGTCAATTAAGATCAAGTAGTCAACGAAGGAATCCAAAAGCAAGACATTCTAATTTAAGCAGGAAGGGATGAAATTAGCAATTAAGGACTCAAATGTAACAATTACAATTCATACACAAGTAATATAAGAACCTACGAATCTTAAAAGGCCAATCTAATTGCAAATAAGTCTGAGTACACACTCGTCACCTCGCATACTCGGACTACAATCAACAAGGAAGACCCAATCCTAAGGGGTAGATCCCCCACACGAGGTTAGGCAAGATACTTACCTCAAAAACGACAACCCGGTACTCAAAATTGGACTTCTCGGGGCGTAAAGATCTCCGGACGGCTCAAAATCAACTAAGACAACTTCAAAATACATATAAAACGTATAAGGAACTATTCCGAACAATAAAGTTTTAATCTTTACAAAATTATAAAAATTGACCCAAAAGTCGACCCCCAGGGCTTACACCTCGAAACCCGACAAATTTTACCAAATTCGACTTCCCATTCCGATACGAGCCTGAATATACAATTTGTTTTGAAATCTGACCTCAAAATGAGGTCAAATTCCCAAATAATCAAAAAACCCTAACTCTACCCAAAATAAATTTCTACCCTTGATTTCATGTTTTTAGGCCTAGAATCTAATAGATATTAATGAAAATGGAAGAAAACAATGTTAGAATCACTTACCTAAGAGGTTATGGTGAAAGAGTTCTTCAAAATTCGCTCAAGGAGGTGTGGAGAAGAAGAAGGTAGTGAAAATGTCAAAATCCCGTAATGAGCATTCTGTTTTTGGGCATTTAAATAACTGGGCACTTTTTGGTCTATGCGATCGCGAAGAAGGAGCTGCGATCGCATAGAGAGCTGAGTTCTAAGGCACCGCGATCTCGAAAAAGACCCTGCGATCGCACAGTATTACTGACCCCACCCTATGCGATCGCGAACGTGCACATGCGGTCGCACAGGGTATCTACCCAGCCCCCTTCTCAAAGCTATGCGATCGTAACTATATCTATGCAATCGCATAGAGTAAAACACCATGCACCAGAAAATTGCCAAAACACCAGATTTTTCCTAAGTTTTTCACTCCGACACCTACCCGAAACTCACCCGAGCCCTCGGGCCTCAAAACCAAATATGCACACAACCTCAAAAACATCATACGGACTCGTTCGTGCAATTAAATCACCAAAATAATATCATAAACATCGAATTAAACCTCAAAATCTATAGAAATTCTCAAATCTTAAACTTCAAATTTTCCATTTATGATCCGAATCACGTCAAACTAAGTTCGTTTCTTACCAAATTTCACAGATAACACATAATAGACATATTGAACCTGTTTCGGGCTCCGGAACCATAATACGGGCCCAGTATCACAGGTTTCACATCAAACCTCATTTTTAAAAACCTTTATATTTTTCAGAAAATAATTTTCTTCAAAAATTCATTTCTCGGACTTGGCACCTCGGAATTCGATTCCGGGTATACGCCCAAGTCCCATATTTTCCTACGGACCCTCCGGGACCGTCAAATCACGGGTCCGGGTCCGTTTACCAAAAATATTGACCAAAGTTAACTTTACTTAAATAATTAATACAAATCATCATTTTATCAATTTTCCACTTAACGTCTTCCAGGTTACACGCCCGAACTGCGCACGCACATCGAGGTGAGATAAAAAGAGGCTTTCACGACCTCGGAACACAGATTTAGCTAAAAATATACGGGATGACCTTTTGGATCATCACAATCTCCCCCTCTTAAACAAAGGTTCGTCCTCGAACGTGTTAAGATTCACCTTGAACTCATCCAATCACTGATTGTATAGTTCCAATTCATAACCGCGGGTGATCCCACATCACCCCAACTCACATAAGCCCGATGAAACAATCACAACCAACAACATAGCCTTCACATCACCACCGATAAGCCTCATACCTCTACTTCTCACCCTCTACTTATTTACAAAAGACCCGATTCTAAATTCATGTCTGGCATTAGCCTCAACCAGCTGCATCAACTCATGACTACACCCATAAAGCACGACCACACAACATAGCACATCACACATAGGCTCAAATAACACTTGTGATCACCATAGCTGTCCGAAATTAACTCAACATTGGCAATAAGCCCCTCATCTGAAAGAACTCTGTTTCTAAGACACGTAGTACTGATAATGATGCAATAAACGCGAAGACCTCATTATTAGGCACCCGAAACACCGAGCCAAAACTACCACTACCGGGCACACGTCCCGTAAATTAAACTAAAGAAACACATAACGAAATGATTGAATATGAAAATAGAAACATATAAAGGGACTATCAAACAAGCCCATAGGCACAACTCTCTATCACTACTGACTTTCCAAAAGCAATATAACAAGGAAGAAGCAAAGCATATGAACAAACCACAAGAATTCCATCCTGATAAAAATTTTCACCGCGGTACTCAGCCCGGTCTAAATATATCGAATCACAATTATCATGAGGACCTCACCCTCAACTCTGAATCACATACCGAAAATGTATCATACCAATTGAAATTCCTCCACTAATTCATCTCAGCTGATAAAATCATAATGCTAACTGAACTCACATCTCGATAGAGTATCAAATCACAACTCGTAAACAAAATACTCAGGAAAATCATATAAAGCTTACCATGAAGAACAACAAGGACTCCCTTCCAGTTTTAATACTATCAAGAATGAATAAAACAACGATATACATGGTCTACTACTCATAGAATCTCTCAACATGAGAAAACACAAAATGGAATGCAAAACATGAAATTCACCCATAAATGAAACAACAAATAAGGGAACTCGTCCCGACCAGCATAACTAAAATGAAATACAAAGGAACTCGTCCCGACCAACAGAACTAAAATGAAATACAATTGGTGCTCCTCTATAACACATCAAAACATACCTGGGTGATGATATCTGGCACAACGGCCTCTAGGTTACTATATGAACACATCAATGGGTCCCCCTCTTGGGCACCCTCTACTCACCTGAATACACTGCTATAACACACCTGCCTGAACCCTGAAACAATCTCTCACCCTGTGGCTACCATCTTCACACTGAAAACCATCTCTTTGCCGACGTGGCTGTGGAAAATGTACAATATGAATCCTCTGAGACCCATGAGTACCTGAAATCCCATGTGAAGCTGGTGATGAAAACTGAACTGGCTGACCCACAAAATCTCCACGGTATCGCACCCTGCCTCCATAATAAGGACCAGTAGATCCCTCCAGCCTACGAGGCCTCCTCGCCTCCCTGAACCCTCTCTCCTGATCTCGTCTGTCCTCTCACTCCCGGTCCCATATGCTCTCAAACTGGCGAGCGATCCCTACTACCTGCTGAAACGACCGAATATCATGCCTAAATCTCCCAAATGACTCTACGGACTCATCTCCTAACTGAAGCAACCAAGCGAGGTTCATGTCTGGCCAACTCACTGAATCTAATGGCATGCTCCAATAGTGACACAACGCCCTGACGCAACTTCTCAAACTCCGTGCGCCTTACATCTCGAAGGAACTGAGGTGCAACCTCCCTCAAAGCATCTCCCAAAACTGAATCCATGCTAGTGAAGCTAACTCGGCCAGGTGACCCCACTCATATGCCGTCACTAGTGATCAACCCACTACTCTGGACCTGAGATGTGACAAAAGCAATCCCGCTCGTCTCCACAATACCCGAAGTACGTAGAATATAGTGACACTCCTCCAGGAAGCCCTGGGCATCATCTGTCGCCAATCCACTGAAAGATAGGAGGGTGGTACTTCCTGTACCTCTCAAGTCCGAGGCATACTTCCTCCGACGCTTCCCTAACCACGGCTGAACAGAAGCCACATGTCGTGCTGCCATTAAAAACTGGAACCTGACCAATATGATCTCACTGCTCTGGAGTGTAGACGGTGGGAGTCTGAACTCCTCCCCTTATCTGTGAAGCAACTGGCGCACTAGAATCAACCCTGCCTGAGTCAACATACCAATCATACTCAAAATTATGCCCAGGCCTACTGAAGTTCGGGGTAGCAACATGCACCCCCTGTACCTGCCCCCAACTAGAACTACTGGCGACTCTCAACGGCTGCTCTGGTAGGCATCTTAACTGCGGCACGTACCCCTCATCAGCCTCTGTCTCTGACCATTGTGACGTTTGCTTTGGGGTGACATCATCAGGAATCACAGCTCGTGTTCTCACTGTCGGTGAGAGAATGGATCGATAATTTCAAACTTCAAGATCAACGAACTCGCACGATAAGAATGAAGGAAGTGAAATTGTCCTAATAGTTCCTTAGCATCTCGAAGATAAGTACAGACGTCTCCGTACCGATCCGCAAGACTCTACTAAACTCGCTTATGACTTGTAGCACCTATGAACCTAGAGCTCTGATACCAACTTATCATAACCCAAATTTCCCTCCGTTGGGTACCGTGATGGAACCTAGTCTTAGGGAGTAGGTAAGCCTAACATTTAACCACAATAACAATAATAAAAAGAACTTTAACAATCTTAATAATAAAAATCTTGATTGAGTCCACATTTCCCCCCAAAACCCGGTGAATACAAGTCATAAACTCTACGAAATATTTCTACCAAATCTAAATAAAATTGTCTAGAAATAAGTAAGTACAGTTGAAATATACGGGAAGGTGAATCCGAAGCCCACGAACGCAGAAGCCGGTTACCTTGAGTCTCCTCAGCAATCATTCGCGCAGCTACTAACAACCAAAACTTGGATCTGTGCAAACAAAAATGCACAGAAGTGTAGTATGAGCACACCACAACGGTGCCCAGTAAGTATCAAGACTAACCTCGGTAGATTAGTGACGAGGACTAGTCAAGACACCACTAGTCTACAAGATAAATAACATGAATGTAGAAATGACCGAACGTTACATCTATCTAAGACTTCACGGAATAATTTACAACAATGGCAATATAAAGTGGAAGGAAATTACAGAAATCAATCACGAAACAACACAAAAATACACAGAAATATGGACAACAAGACAAGCCAAACCGAAAGGAAACACAATACAATAGAGAACACCATTAACTCAACTCTACGTCAGTTTGTTCACATCGAGACTTAGCCATTAAAATCCATAAACCGGTGGAAATCTTTAAATATCAGTTCATATGAAAAACTTTTGCAAATAAAATCATTTTAGTATGGAAGAGTTTCCTTTGAAAACATACTTTCTCCAAAAGTAGATATAAGTATATTTAATAGAGAGAATTACGTAAAACATAGTTTCTTTCAAAATACGAGACTTTCCAAAGATGCTTTCCCAATAAATGACTTCCAAATATCATTTTAGGCAAGACTAGTGCTTTTCAAATATACCTTCGATGTAAAAGTCATCCAAATATAATCATTTCAAAACCATTGCTTTTTCAATAATACTTTTCATAAAATTCCTTGATCAAAATCTTCTCAAGATTTATCCGCCGGAACTCATTCCGTAACTCAGAAATTGCCATGCAGTACAAGAGGAATATCAAATCTTGCCAATAAATACAGTAAGAGATCAGTAGGAATATCCAAATTTAGAACAATGGAATTAAAATGCAAAGACAAGTGCACGGCATCACCCTTCGTGCTTTTACTCTCATCTTTACCAAAACAAGTGCACGACATCACCCTTCGTGCTTTACTCTCATCCTCAACAAAAAAAGTGCACGACATCACCCTTCGTGCTTTTACTCTCATCCTCACGATAAATAAATAGATACGGCACAACATTATCCTTCGTGCTTTAATATCATAACATGGCACGACATCATCCTTCGTGCTTTAATATGATAACATGGCACGACATCATCCGTCGTGCTTTAATATCATAACATGGCACGACATCACCCTTCGTTATTTTACACTCTCATACACGGCATCACCCTTCGTGCTTTACACTCTTCCTCACCCAAACAATATCAAGAACAACAGTTTGGCAAGGAAAAACCAACAATATGAACCATAAATCACCACATCCTGAAAAGGGAGTCAACAATACAAACAATATCATTAACAACATAACCAGTAATAGAAACCACAACATCCCGGCAAGGAAGTCAACAATACAAACCATATCATTAACAGCATAAACAGTAACAGAAACCATAACATCCCGGCAAGGGAAACAACTATAACCAATCTCACCTAAACAGTTAACTTCACAGAATAAAACTCAGCCTAAACAAATGCCCAGTAATAGGCAACATCAAGGGAATATCAACAACATAAATGTTTATCAACTGGACCTAAGTAGCACTTAAGGGAAAAATCATATAATTTACAATGTAAGACTCACAGCATGCTTGACACTCAAGAATGGATGTTCCAACTACGACTAAATAACTTTAGGGCTAGATGACACTAATTATAGTCAATTAGGCAGTGTAGGAAGAAAGTATAGCATGATGATAGGATAGGTAAAGTAATCAGTTAAGTCAATTAAGATCAAATAGTCAATGAAGGAATCCAAAAGTAAGACATTCTAATTTAAGCAGGAAGGGATGAAATTAGCAATTAAGGACTCAAATGTTACAATTCATACACAAGTAATATAAGAACCTACGAATCCTAAAAGGTCAATCCAATTGCAAATAAGTCCGAGTACACACTCGTCACCTCGCATACTCGTACTACAATCAACAAGGAAGACTCAATACTAAGGGGTAGTTCCCCCACACGAAGTTAGGCAAGATACTTACCTCAAAGACGACAACCCGGTACTCAAAATTGGACTTCTCGGGCGAATAGACCTACGGACGGCTCAAAATCAACTAAGACAACTTCAAAATACACATAAAACGTATAAGGAACTATTCCGAACAATAAAGTTTCAATCTTTACAAAATTATAAAAATCGACCCAAAAGTCGACCCCCGGGTCTGCACCTCGGAACCCGACAAATTTTACGAAATCCGATTATCCATTCTGATATGAGCCCGAATATACAATTTATTTTGAAATCCGACCTCAAAACGAGGTCAAATTCTCAAATAATCAAAAAGCCCTAATTCCACCCAAAATCCCAATTTCTACTCTTGATTTCATGTTTTTAGGCCTATAATCTAATAGATATTGATGAAAAATCAAAGAAAACAATGTTAGAAGCACTTACCTTAGAGGTTATGGTGAAAGAGTTCTTCAAAATTCGCCCAAGGAGGTGTGGAGAAGAAGAAGGTAGTGAAAATGTCAAAATCCCGTAATGAGCATTCTGTTTTTGGGCATTTAAATAATTGGGCACTTTTTGGTCTATGCGATCGCGAAGAAGAAGCTGCAATCGCATAGAGAGCTGAGTTCTAAGGCACTGTGATCGCGAAAGAGACCCTGCGATCGCACAGTATTACTGACCCCACCCTATGTGATCGCGAACGTGCACATGTGGTCGCACAGGGTATCTACCCAACCCCCTTCTCAAAGCTATGCGATCGCAACTATACCTATGCGATCACATACAGTAAAACATCAGACACCAGAAAATTGTCAAAACACCAGATTTTTCCTAAGTTTTTCACTCCGACGCCTACCCGAAACTCACCCGAGCCCTCGTGCCTCAAAACCAAATATGCACACAACCTCAAAAACATCCTACAGACTTTTTCGTGAAATTAAATCACCAAAATAACATCATAAACATCAAATTAAACCTCAAAATCTATAGAAGTTCTCAAAATTTCTTAAACTTCAATTTTTCCATTTATGATCCGAATCACGTCAAACTAAGTTTGTTTCTTACCAAATTTCACAGATAACACATAATAGACAAATTGAACCTGTTCGGGGATTCGGAACCATAATACAGGCCCGGTATCACAGGTTTCACATCAAATCTCATTTTCAAAAACCTTTATATTTTTTAGTAAATAATTTTCTTCAAAAATTCATTTCTTGGACTTAGCACCTCGGAATTCGATTCCGGGCATATGTCCCAGTCCCATATTTTCCTACGGACTTTCCGGGACCATCAAATCACGGGTCCGGGTCTGCTTACCAAAAATATTGACCAAAGTCAACTTTACTCAAATAATTAATACAAAATCATCATTTTATCAATTTTCCACTTAACGACTTCCCGGTTACACGCCCGTACTGTGCACGCACATCGAAGTGAGATAAAAAGGAGGCTTTCATGGCCTCGAAACATAGATTTAGATAAAATATACGGGATGACCTTTTGGGTCATCACAGAACCGTGCCCATGTAGATTACTCGATCCCTAATGGCAAAACATGTACGCATGTATAATTTATTGAAAGGAGTATTTTTCCTTTCCAGGTATTCCATGCCTTAGAGAAATTTTTACTTTACAATTTCATACTTGTGATCTATTGTGCAAACTAGCTTAAGGGCCGATCGCAACTAAAAGCTCGAGCAATTGACCCCCCACTCGGGGACTGGTATCCAAAAAAAATCGACATGATTGAATTACTAAAACCTCAAGAGAAGACCTTAAAAAGGAAACCCTCGACTTTATAGGCCACGTCCACCACACTCGGGGACTTACACCTTGAAAAAATTCTGAATATCATCGAGAAACAAGATCAAGAGGCAAATCCCAAGTTAAAGGCTACAACAAAACTAACATGGTTCAGAGACGTCTGAATTCCGTAATAAAAACAGGCCTTCAAATACTTTTATAAATCGGTTAAAAACGCTACCCTCGGCAAAAAGAAAAAAGGGTTTCGATAACATCAACCCGCAAAAAACCCTAAGGGGTATCGAATTGTTCGAACCCTCGAACAATTTTGTGCTAAGTCAGAACAAAGAAAAGGGTTTCGATAACACCAACCCTCAAAAAACCTAATGGGTACAGGTTTATCTCGTGCTAAGGCACGACGAATTTTTATACTATTAACTTTTTAAGCCGAAAATGGAAAAAAACCATTTCTCGGGGGCAACTTCTTCTCCATCGGGGTCTTCCCCATTCTCAGACCCGCTCTTGATTCCATCATCGTCATCGTCATCGGAGGAGGCCAGTGCCCTAGAATCATCTTCGTGCTCTTTGTCCTTCTGAATCTCATCAGTAAGATCAAAACCCCGAACATGGATCTCCTCGAGGGTTTTTCTCCGAGATTGGAACTTGGCGAGTTCGGCAGCCCGTTGTGCCTGAGTTTGGGAGGTATCGGCAGCTTCTCTTGCTTGGGATTGAGCAGCCTCAACTTTAGATCGGTAAACGTCCACGATTGCCTCCGCCTCGACCTTAGCCTTCTCAGCCTCCGATTGGCCTTTGCAAGTTCGGTGGCCAACCGAGCCTCGAAATCCTTTATTTTCTTGGCCTGAGCCGAGATTTTCTCCTTCATTCCTTGAAGTTGAATCTCGACCGATAACAATTGGGCTCGAGCATCCTCTTTCTCTGCAGCAAAGCGGTACATACTTTGTTTCCATCCCAAGGTCTTCGCCTTCATCATGTTGACCTCCTCATGGAACTGCTCGATCCTCTCGACCTTCTCCCACAACTGTGAGATTGAAGTGTTAGCCATCATTCCCGAATCAAGCCCATGAGCTTCTAAGATTGTCATTACCTGCTCGATCAGGTCGGTCTTATCCTTGTGAGTCTTATCCAACTCGGCTCGAAGGTCCTTGATCTCCTCTTCTTTTTGTCCGCAGAGATGTTTGAGGGCATTCCTTTCCCCCGAGAGCACTTGAAGGTAGGCCTCACATCTGCTCAGCGCTTCTCGGGATTTGGAAAACGCCTCCTGATGGAGTGCCAAGGCCTATACAGAAAGAAGAAACTAAATCAGACACGAAAAGAAGAAATAAATGTAAAGTGTGATGTCAACGAGGGGAGTTGAGGTTTACCCGATTCAGGATTCGTTGAGCCTCATCAAAGAGACTCGATGCTTCACTAAGGCCGGTAGCTTCTTCGACCCCGATAAAGCAATATCGGAAGGGATCCTCCCCTCCGAGGGCTCCGTCTACCTCGGGGGTCCGCATAACTTGGGCCTCCCGAATTGCCTCCTCGGAAAATGCAGGCAGAGTCGGCGAATCTCCAATTTCAATTGCCCCAAGTGGGTCTCTTGGGGCATTCAATTCGCTTCGAAAGGACTCGGAGCAGGTCCCTTCGGACGCATCCGCCATTTTCTCATTTCAGTGGGGGCATCTTCGATCTTCGATGACCCGGGGACTTTTCCTGAGTCCTTTTCCAAGACCCCCTCAGCTCAAGGCGGGATCTCATCGACCACCACCGGTTCAGTGGCCTTTGGGGCCTTGATGGTCTTCCTCACTCGTGCCACCAGTACAGAGCCGTCTTCTTATTCTTCTTCCTCTCTTAGCACCTGAAGTACATCCGCGGGAAGAGAGATGCTATCCTTCTTCGACTTACGAACCAGGGTTTTCTAGGGCTTTGAGACCTTAAAGGTTGAGGTCCTTTTCATCTTCTTATCCTTCACTGGTTTCAGAACCGGGGCCGAAGTCTCCTCCTCGCCAGAGGGGGGCCTCAAGACCGCATCTTTGCCCAGGCCTATACACGAGAAAATTGAATAAGTATAAGAAATATATCTTGATCAAATCATCATATACATGAAAATGGGGCTTACCATGATTCTTGTCCTCCCATTGGCCTTTTGCTAAATCGCTCCATGAGCACTCGACGTACGTAGAGGTCGAGGACAGGTTCTGAACCCAGCTCTCGAGGTCAAGAACCACACCGGGCATCCAAGAAACCTCTACATCATGGAAAAAGATATTAATGAGAAAAATCGAAGGAATGAAATAATACATGGAAGCTAATAGTGAGATAATACTTACAATTCATGTTACATTTCTCAGGAATGGCATCTTCTCTGTCGGGATTAGGTCGGAAGTCCTCACTCGAACAAACCGGCCCATCTAAATTGATCCTTGTCCTATCTATGCTCGAGAACAAAACCTTGGTAGCTCGACGCTGGAGTTCTATTAACCCGCCTCGATAGAGATGGGGGCTGTACAATCTGATCAGGTGGTCGAGGGTGAAAGACATCCCCTCGACTTTGCTCGCGAAGAATCGGAGCAGATTGACAATCCGCCAAAAGGAGGGATGGATTTGACCCAGGGTTATCTGGTACTTACGACGAAATCGACAATGACATGGTTGAGGGGGACCAACGTGAACGGGTAAGTGTAAGCACTCAGAAACGCTTCTACGTGGGTGGTGATATCTTCTTCCGGGGTTGGAATCACCACTTCTTTGCCTTCCAGTTGCAGTCTCTCTTTACCTGCTTGAGGAAGGTCTCAGTTATTGAGAATATTTACCTTGACATAGGCTCGCAGACCAGGAACCGAGGAGGTTTTATCGATCTTAAAGTCTAAAGTAAGGACGCACCCTCCGGGAACACACTCCTCAAGGCACGGCTCTACCGGTGTTTTGTCACCAGTCGGCCGCGATGAGAAGCATTTTCCTTTTGGGGAACCGTTTTAGATGTTTTTTCCATTTTTGTTTGAGTTTGAAGAAGAAAAAAGATGATAGAATTTGATGTATAAGAAGAGGTTAACAACAAAGCCTGAAAATCTTGCAAAAGGGAGGAACTTAGAAGATGGAAAAAGCTTTTGGAGATTATAGAAGGTTAAAGGTAAAGTTTGAAAGGGTGTAAAAAGAGGCATATTTATTGGATTCATAGCGACGGTTCAAAGCCACTTGTGGCCGACCACCAACTGACATACGTTAATACATTGGGAAACTGTACCGACGGGACGTTTCAGTCACTTCTGCCGCGTACGCCACGAGGGTGACGTCATGACAGGGCGAGGCAAAAATCGAAGTCTCAATTCGCTTCTCGTCATTTCACTCCAAAAACGAGGGGACTATCTGTATACGATTAAAATCGGGCCCACCTGATTTTACTGTTTGACCGAGGCCAGGGATTTGCATCGAGGGTCGGCCCCATAGTGGTTCAGATTGAAGCACGAAGACGAGATTCCAAATATCTATTGAAATTGAGGCCAGTAACGATCGAGACCAAATAATACAGACATCAAGCATGATCGAAGATAACATGATAACGAAAATGCGAGATATCTGTGACAGGTCGATGATCATGGTGAAAATTTCAGAACCGATAAAATCACGAGCGGCAAACTCGCTAATCATGGGGTTTCCTTCTGTAATTAGAGTTATACCATAAGTAAAATTCCTCTACTATATAAAGGGTTATTCACATATATCAAAGCAATATAATTCTCTTTCTCGTTTACATTCTTGTTCATCAGCTTGTTATATTTTAAAATTGTTCTTGCGCCAATCAGTTCGAGGGTATTTTAACTCGAGGACTGAGTTCCATTCAAATACCGGTTTACTTTATTTTACTGTTGATTACTATTATTAATCTTCATATTTATCAGTTGGTGTTAAGTGAAATCACGTATCCTTAAAATCACATTATAAGTTTAATTGTTATCCAATTTTAAGGGCAAACACTTATCTGAAATTTTCGATAACTGCCTACGTACATCTACTAAATTTGATCAAAGGTACTGGGCGCTTAAGCACCCATAACACTCCATGTAGATCCGCCAACGAGAGACATTGTCAACAGATTGTTTTACCTATGTGGAAGTTAACCAAAATCCATATGTAATACAAGTTTCTCTTCATGTATAACTTTTTACACTGTCTGTATATAACTTAGATTTTTTTTTTGTATGTGTTCTGTATGGATTCCAATGAACCCGTAAATTCTTAACTATATCCGTCCCTTCTCATATACATACATTTATATGTACATCTAAATGAGCCTAAGTTGGTCAAGATTGAGACCTCAAATTGAATTAGGGGACATAAATGCTATTTGCAAGGTGATGTAACAAACTCAACAAGAATAAATTAACAAATCAATTCTGGGACAGAAAACAGGAAGAGAGGGGCCCTAAGATGAGAGGATGAGCTGAAA
Organism: Nicotiana paniculata; assembly: GCA_005239505.1. NCBI lineage: Eukaryota > Viridiplantae > Streptophyta > Magnoliopsida > Solanales > Solanaceae > Nicotiana > Nicotiana paniculata. The sequence goes on along the minus strand of MDKI01144486.1, from coordinate 20,519 downwards.
GTCAGGTACTTAAATTGAGTTATTTCTGTGACACACGGTCCTAGGATAGGTGAAAAGAAAATTGATCAATCATGTCAGCCTTCATTCTATTGTTACCTCGTAAGAAGCAAATCATCATATAAGATCCAAGTATAATTATCAAAATATTTTTATAAATTTAAAAGACTAAAATAACCTTCAAAAATATATAAATTAAAATTCCTTTAATTGATGTACGTTAACTAAACTTTAGGTAGTAGCTATTTGTCAATTAACCTCATTGTTGCTAGAATTTAAGGAGATGCACTGAATATGTAAATGTATAATATTTCAATTAATAACGTGTGAAGGAAACTCAAGAGACATCCGTTAAGAAATAACTATATAAATCAAGGAAGAATTTCATTCTTTCCATCTTTTTAAGCATTAAAATTTCCTCCTGGTTATCAAATATTCTCATGGGACACCTAACATCAGCATACTATTAACTCGTTTGACCAAACTTCCAAAATTAATTTATTTTACAAAATATTTTTGGTGAAAAATAATTTATGTTAGACTAATTAATTTGAAAAATACTTTTGAGTAATAATTAGCGTAAACGGTCAAAAGCTTTTGAAAACTACTTCTAAATATAATTTTTTTCAAAAATGCTTCTTAAAAAGTGCTTTTGAAGAGAAACTACTTTTTTCTACTTCTCAAAAATTGCTCCTGCTTCTACTCAAAAACATTTTTTTCCTTCTAAAAGCTTGATCAAACACCTCAATTATTGGGCAAGAAAAATACTTTCGACCCAAAAAAAACTTGGCCAAACAAGCTATATGATCAAGGTTAACTAGCTAAGGCTGTTGAATAAGCTCTTAAGGCTCGTTTGGTACGGGATAAGAGATAATTAATATCAAAATTAAATTTGAAATGAGTTTATCGCACGTTTGGTTGGAATAAAATCGGGATATATATAACTAATCCTGTGATTAGTTATCCCAATATTTTAGTATTTTTTTAAACATGAAAGGATGTGATAATTAATCCCAAAATAATTCCCAACCAAACGACCCCTTAGAGTTTTGCTGGATTTTTTCAGGATTTGCCATTCTTATTGCACGAGAGCATTAATTGTTAGGAGGAAGGTACTTGTGGTCATGACACAAAATCTTTTGTTCTTCTCGGTAGAGCATAAGGCATCTGAGACAACAAAAGAAAAAAAGAAAAGTATTACTGCTAGTGATTTACATGTTTCATTAGCGTAGCTAGCTCATAGTGTTTTGCTTTTCTTATTCAAATATTATAGTTGTACTTTTAGTCAATTGTATTTACTTTACTAGATAGTGGTAGCCCCATGCTAGCACAAACCCAATATTGTAAAAGTTGAAGCTATTATTCTTTTTTGTTAATTTTGCGTTGATACTAAGGTGCAAAGAATAAAATTGATCCATATAAGTTGGTATCAATTTATTTACAGAGACAATATCACATGCTAATTGCTAGATTATTACATACATTTTGGAGCAAAATATTCATCATAATGTTGTATTATGGCGAATAATACATTCTTTACATCCATTGTGCATTATGAGATGCTTAAGTGTAAAGATGATAGTATCTATATAGTTTTACATGTAAAGGAACTACCTTGCCGATAGTCTTTCCATGTTAAAGAACTACCCCAGCCCAAACCATCTCCATTGTTACTCTGCAAAGTTTCATTGTCATTACATTCCACTTCGTACAGACTTCCCCTCATCTCAAGTTTTTGGGTTCAACTTTGGCAGAAAAGATTTCGTCTATACAACATGAGTGAGCTAATATTAAATCATCGAAGAAATATGTCAGATGAAACTTTAGCATGGTGTGAAAATCTCAAAATATAATTTTAGTTTCTAACAAACAGTAGACAAGTTGTACAAAAAGAAAATATATAGTGCAAATCAATTGAAGGACAAGAGGAAATTCGATCAAAATTTAGCGTCTCCAAAGAGTAAGAAGATCATCTCTGCAATGTAGATGAATTACCCAATCTAAACAATCTCCATCTTGAGTGAGCAAATTTCCATTAACAAGATTTATAATCCATAAACAGAATAAAGACCATCGAAGAATTATGCTATATGCAATAGAATCCTTCAATCAAACAATCATCTTAAAACATAAACATGTTTTCTTGAAAAAGTAAAAGATTCGAAATTCAACAAAGACATTCAATTCTTGAACTGAAAAGTCCAAATATTACCTTGCTGCAAATGTTCAAAGAGGTTGTTGATGCTGAAAATGCTACCAAAATATCCCCAACCACCATAACCTGTTAAGCACTATTTCCTAAAGAAGAAGGCAAGGTTTTCCTATAAGCTCACGACTATAGAATAATGTTTTCATCCAGAAAGATATTGAAATCTTCATTAGAGTCTTAGGTCTCTATCCCGTATCTCTTCTTCAAAAAGGGCTGAACTTTAAATGAGAAGATCAGACAAATGTACCAAATTTATTAACCAAATCAGAACATAACACAAATTAATCATTTTTGTATACAAGAAGCACAACACTAAATGTCAAGGTTCCAATAAGACAAACCATAAGGACTCAAATGCAAAGCTAAAATTCAGAATAACTTGAATGCAGTGAATTATGTCCCATTTTTTGAACAAAAATGAGACAAGTCCAAGTAGTTACAACCACAAATTGCAGAAGTTGGAGCAAAATTCTTAAGGTTTAAATGTTACTGTCCCATGTAGTGAAATATTAATACAAATTTCATCTAAACAAAGCAATCCATACTTTGAATCTTTTCAAAGCAATCACCTTATAGAAGCTCCATACATCAGTCAACTAACTTGTAATTTTTTGGTAATGTTCCATCCAAAGGTACCATACAAATACAGATACCTATAAGCAAACTTGAGACTACTACTTTCCCGGGTGATTGTGTTGGAATTCATGAACATTTAGCAAATGAGATACAATTATATATAGCTAGCGATAAGGAGCTTCTATGAGAACAAAGAAAACCAAGAATATACTTCAAGTATCTGAAATTCTCTATACCGCATTTAAATTTTCAAGTCCCACAACAGATTTGGGTAATATCTAGTTTATTTCATTCGTAAAAAAGAAATGAAAGACAGAAAATTCACATAGTTACACAGCAACTCGTCAAAGTCTTTTTTCTATAATTTTAATCTCCCATGTTGTGTGGTGAAAAAAGGGAGAAAGGAAAAAGGTGTAAAGAATTACAGATGCTAACCGTGTCAAACATTCGGCTCTCCGCTGTTGAGAATATGATAGTACATGCATTCGTAATTTTCTATTTTCTCTCTTACCTCCGGAGGATGCATAAGAAACCAAAGACACAATCCAATTCATTGAAGAATTTTATCATGCACCTTGGCGACAAAGAATTTTTTATTTAAGAAAACAGATTCAGGTCATGAAAATAGAGAAATGAAAGTGGTCATTAGCTTCAGCACAAATACCAACTATATGAAAATATACAATACTGAAAATCTATTAGCAGTACATATACATACCTTTACTCTACAATAACAAAGTCCTGCAAAAACAAAGAACCAGAACCCCTCAAATTCAACAATAGGATAAATTCCTAAACCTTAGTGACTCGAGTAGCAAAGAGGCTTTGCATATCATCAAAGATGAATGGTGCAAAAGAAAAAGCTTACTTCAAATTATCAAGAGAGACATGTCCATTGAGCGTACCATCCTTGACCCCTTCCTGACCTTATTCGCTACATAATGCTCTTTCCTTAATTAACTCTGAAATTGAACAAATATCAATTTAGTTATATACAACAGAAAAAACTAAAAAAGCTAACTGAATTGAAATTAAAGTAAAATAAAACCTGAATTGAGCACAAAAAAAGATACCTACTTCTGTATTATTAGTAAAATTCATTGAAAATCAGAGGCATCAACGAGGAAGATCAAGATAGAAGAAAGCTGACTATGAAGAAGAATAGCGAAATAAGGATGAGTGTATGCGGTGGGGGTTAGTAAACTGTATTTGTAAAATAATTCTGAAGAAGACAAAATAACAAATAAACAAAAATGTAAACGAAACAGAATTTAATTCTTGCCCACTGAATTCACAGTGTTACTTTAAGGAATTTAATCCCCTCCTAGTACCCAAGGTTGTAGATTATTTCCTCCCAGGATAGAAGAAATTACACACTGGTGTAGCGGTACTTCAAACCCCAGTGTTTCAGCGAACACAAAGATCGGTAGCAAATCACACTTACTGTTGCTTTCTTTACAGTTAAAATAATGCAAAAGAAATGAGGAGAATTCAGAAATTTGTAAAGAAAATCTGAGAGAATGGACTGCTATTTATAGCCAATGTTGAGCTCAAATTCAATAGGTGCAACTCTTCAGAAGGGTTGTTTATGTAAAACAGACATAAATGGCTATTTACGCAATAAAAACTGGGAATTCAAGAGGAAACTTAATTTTCCGTTACAAAACGGAAAACGGATAACGGAAAAACGCTTAATATTCCGTTGGATTTTCCGTTTACAAAAAACGAATATTTAATCACATTTCTGTTAATTTTTACTATTAACAAATAAATTTGGTCCAAAAAATTAATCAATTAATTGACCGAAGCCGAGCCGAGTGACGACGCGAGGCTTGCCTTCTTCTTAACTCTTTAAGAGCTAGAAGAAGAGCAATTGTATATATATACCCATCAAAAACCTTTTCCTCTTCCAATATGGGACAATGTCCCCTTGTCAAGGAGGGAAACTCAAATATTTCATTTTTCCTCCATTTCCCATTCACCCTCTTTTAAGCTACATTTAAGCATAAAAAAGTGGGTTCAGTAAAAAAAGCCACGTAGAGTTTACACTAAAATGATTAAAATATCCCTAACTTTACTTTTAACGCCATAAAGCAACCAGATCGAGATCGAAACTCTGGCTCTTCTAATATATACTAGGTAGTGATAGCCCGTGCCAGCACGGGCTCAATATTGTAAAAGCCAAAATAGTTATTTCTATTTGGATTGCTTGAATGCATGATTCAATAAAGTCGTAAAAAGAATAAGTACATGCGTTGAAGACAACATTACATATATGTTGCTTCATTTATCTACATGCGTTTAGGAACAAAACATTTGTTCATACTGTATGGTTACCAAAAGAGTACTTTATTCACATTCATGGTAATACTATCTACACATACTATTTACATGTTGACAAACGGTCATGTTCTTTGTAAGCACCTTTCTTGCATTGCTCTGGTACCTAAATATATAAGATGTGAACAAATAAATAGAGAGAACAGAATTAGTTAGTTGCAATTGACATGCCATTTTAGAAAATTATTTGTCATATACATCCATGTTTGTGCTTCATTACAAGTTCCAACAATGCAGTAGACTCAGCTTCACCATATTAACTTCAGTTTGCCTTGGAAAGGCCTAAATTGAATGCAGTAAGAGAAACAAAAACTAAAAGAACATTTTCCAACTTAAAAGAATAAGTGAAAAGCATGGAGTGCCAGAAAATTTCTTGAGGGCAAGCATGCCAGAACTAAAAATGTTGTCTTTGAAAGGTAACGTCAGTCTTAATTACTAATATCACTTAGGCTATTGACAAATCTAATCACAATTTATCCTAGCATGTTATAAGTAGAAAATAGTGCACACTTGGTGAGCTAGCAAATGGAGACACCTTAAGAAGTTAAACCCCAACAGATAGTCTAACGGCTAGAGGTACAAAAATGGCATCTTGAAAATTTGTACTTATACCCTTTTGAATAACTTTGAATAAATGATAATAGGTTACTTACTATTGCTAACTTGGTGTTCATATTTTCGTTGCCTTAACTTTTAAAACTGACTAACACATATCAACACCTAGTGGTAAATATAAAAATAAAAAACTTCCTCTACTCTTAAGTCACTAATCATATTCTCTAAGTAAAAAGCATGCTTTAAAATTCATCCCACAAAGTGCCTTGATGGAACCATAATTTTGACAACATAAGCATTTGAAATGATGCACATTCCGAATGAATGTCCTATATGAAGATTTTAACATCTTCACCACCTTCCTATTATTATCTCACATTACTTTGGTTAGAATAGGATGGATATTTCATGAAAGCATCTCTTCAAAAACTAAATTCTGACGATATAATATGTGAAGAAGAAATATGAGAGGCCATGAAAAGTTGATAATGCTATATCAATCCCATCTCTTTGTCTCTTTGTCTCTTTGTCTGTGGTTGTGGACAATAATCTACCTTGGCATCACTAAGTCTATTGGATGTCACTGAATAATGGAAAGAAAGAACAAAGAAAAGCAAAATTTAGTTGCAGTGAATACTTACTTGTCACTAGTGAATAACCGTCATCAATTTTATGGGCTTGCCAGAAAATCTGCATTGCCAGAATAAGAATTCCGGAGCATATATAGTACAATAAAAAACATGAAGAAAATGGAAAGAACTAAATAGTGTAATAAAACTATAAAACTGAGAGAAATTAACAGAACTACCTGCCGAAGTTTTTTGATTGAGCCATAGAAAACAAAATATAAAAGCAATTTTTTGTACATGGCTATTCATTTCTAGGTTAAAAGATACGTGTAGCTGTAGATCTCCGACGGGTAAGTACAGGTGTACAGCTGTAGCATCTAATGATTAAATGACTCTAATGCCCTCAGCAAGAATTTTAATTCCACTAAGCCTATCAGATTCATGCTCTTATGGTCACAAGGAATCAGTAGTAGCCATGATCAACTCTTCCATCCACGAGGTCAGCAGTAGTCATGATCAACTCCTCTATCTAGTTCTAATTTCTGAGGGGAATCCCTCGTATCTCAATATAGTTAACTACTCTATAAGATGAAAACAGAACTGCATGGTTGTACATCCCTTAATGCCACTTATAGCTCTTACCACAAGAGCCTTATTATTTGCAACATCCATAACTATACTGACCGGTGACAAAAGGTGATGGCACATTAAATTTATTAAGTTACAATGGAGGTTGCAATCACATGATTTCCATTTACTCCATGTCAATCCAGAAGGGATTTGCACCCGAATCCGAATTGCTAAGTGTACCGATTTATTATCTCCCTTTTGAGCCTATGTTCTCCTGTGCAGTGAAAATACTGATTTCTCTTCCTATTGCTAAATAGTTTCACTCAATTTTTAAGAATGATTGACACACCAACGCTTCTTGCCTTAAAGAGAAAACTTTTCTAAATGCCATTACACAGTATGTTCTAGTGGGAATTATAGACCTAAAGCATTGATATCTGAGATTATGCAAAACTAATAGGAAATAAATATTCCGTATGAAGATTTTATGGAATTCATCCTTTATGTCACTTAAATTTTACTAACTTCTCCATAAGACATATGCTGATATCCTTAATCGAAGGGGGAAAAAAAGAGATCATGAAGCTAAGGACGGGACAATTTTGATGACCAATGCCCACGTCAATTTGATGTTTCTGGTTCTGTATCTTCTCTATAAATACTAATTTTATAGATTGATAGTTTTTTTTTTTTTCAGTTCACCTAAATTTACATGCTTTCATATATAAAGAAATTTAACCCCGCCCCCGCCCCCATCCCCATTTTGTGAAGTAAATTGATTTTTTTTGTGCCATTGAGCACTCCTTTTTTAACAACAATATTTCTTTGACTATGAAGAATTTTCGTAATACAATTTGTGGGAAAGCAAAGAGGCTAAGCTTCAACACAGACGAATGGTGCAATAGATAAACCTCCGAGGATCACAAATATAATGCCAAATTAAAGCTTCTAAAAGCACCCTTCTCAAAATCCAATATAAAGGTGAAAAAAAACTTGTAGAGTAGCTAAATAATTAACAATTTTGATATTCTATGTATACCTAAAAGAAAAAGATAATTAAGAATGAAAATTTAAAATACCTAAAAGGTACACAACAAAGCACTAAATCGAAGAGGAACCGTCGAAAAACAGAGTAAGCCAGTAAACATTTACTAACCTTCGATTGTCTTCTTTTAATATCTCATTGGTATCAAGATATTTATCACTGTGATCATCCTTTTCACTACGCATGTTGGAATTGTTGCTGCAAAATAAAACACTTGTTACAGCCAATAAAAGGGCATGAAACCAACATCAGCACAAGCCACCACAACCAAATCTAAATCGTGAATCATTTATTTTCAAAAATCCACCACCAAATTAAATATGGAATCCATCATGTATTTTAGAAAAATTTATAGTGCTAATTCCCATCTACTCCCAGTCAAACACTCGGATTTAGCACACGATAGCCATTAAATTGCAAAACTAGCAAGTATTCAGAGAACCAGAAAAAGCACCTAATGAAAAAACACTGAAGAGAAAAAGTACAGACAACCCAAAATATTACGAAAGGAAAAAAACAGAGAAAAGAGAAGAAGATCTGGGAAAAAATTAAAAGCGGAACACACCTGTAGCTACACCCAGCAAGAACAAAGAGAGCTTTAAGAGAAGGTGGAGATTTTCGAGAGAAAGAAACTCTTGAAAGAAAGGGAAACACCTACGATTGATGTCTTTGAGAAAATATGTGGAAAGATCTTCGGTGTACACGTAGAAGTATAACTAAACAATTCAAAGACACGCAAATGACATTGATAAGAGATGCTGAAAGTCCAAAATACCCAACGTAAACTGACCGGATAGCCCAACAGATTGACACAGAAAATCCTAACAGTGGGAAAGAAAAGGAAAAGAGATGGACCAATGCAAGAGAAATTTGAAGTTCTCCACAAAGAGCAGAGGTAGTCGGTGGTAAAGATGAGAAGATGAGACTTGCCTGAGAAAGAACAGTTGTTGATGGTGTAAACACGCGGCAAAACCTAGAGCTAAGGGGCAGCACGTGTCCTAAATCGAAGAAGATGGAGCAAGATCTCCAAGTTCTGGAACGGAGAATTTAACCAGATTGAAAGAGATTACTCTTCAAAAATGAGTTTAAAGCAAATGAAATTACTACCATTATCTGTACCTTAATCCTATCTGCTTTCAATCACACTCACATATTTAACACACAACAATCGTTGAATTGCGAAATTAATAAGTATGAAGAGAACCTAAACTTTCATATTGTTAAACCAGCTAGTCAAGCATTGTTAAACCAGCTAGTCAATCATTACTTGAAATAATTCATACATAAAACAACAATCTACAATAGCAGTTTTTACCTTTTTTTTGTTTGAGGCGCTATTTCTCTGTCTTCTTCTCCACCTTAAGAGTTCTCTTCATCAAAGGAAATTCTAGTATGTATGGATATGGCGAAATAAGAGGGAAAAAAGAAGTATGAGAATGAAGAGGGAGAATAGCGGCTTCCATGAGTGAGAGAATCGGAGCTTCTAGTGTGTGATAGCACATAGCCAGGAAAAAAATCAATGGAGAAGCATCCAAGAGGAGTGCAACCGATGCAGTGACGTTTCAGCAGTTGAGGTTTGCGTTTGGTGGACACGTTGCATTAGGTAGGTGTAAAGTCCAAAATGCCCTTATCTACAACTGCAATACCAATAAGCTAACAGATCAAAACTCAAAAATAGTGGCTCTAGTAAAGGATTTGAAATTTTCTCATCTAAACATGAAGATGCATCTGATGGTAAAAGTTTGAGCTTTTTTTTAATTTTTTCCTCTCAATTGTCCTGCACAAGTTGTTTATCGTTTTATAGTACTAATTTTTGGTTTAAAGATCATATAGGTGGCCAGGAATATATGCTAGGATGTACTGCTACAGGATGTGATAAAATCGGGTAATATGCACTTAAAAAGTTGATTAACCATGGTTGATATTTTTCTTTTCATATTTGCAGGAAAAAAAATGGAAAAAGGATTTTTAACTGCTAGAAGTGAGGAAGAAAAGTTGAAATGAGCTTTAATTCTAAATGTTACTCGGTATGCTTCCACTGAAAGCAAAAATCAGCAAAAATAAATTCAAGAGTAGGAGTTGTTATTTCCATAAAACAATTTCAAGAATAACAACTTAGTATGTGTTGGATAAATTGTAATAGTAGATATATATTGAAAAGTAAAATTAGGCATGTTTTGAGTGTTGCAAGCAGGATGATGTCATTTGCTAATAGTATTTTTCTGTTGCACGGATACAAAAGGAGAGCAGATGAATGAGATATCACGGATTCACGTCCCCATCAAATCCATAAAGGGAGGATCATCCTCCACTGAGTATGTTCAAGATTTTTATAGTTGGCACGAATTGAATGCTTAGGATCTTTCATATGCAGGAAGATACTTTTTTTTACGTATTCAACTAAAAAGAAGTTGCACTCTCACAAAAAGAGATATTATCAACCATGTTTTTCATACATGTTTTTTTTACTATTGATATAGCTATTGTCAAATTTCAAACTATAACTCTCAGTAGTTCCATGCTGAATTAAATAATAGATACATATATTTGGAATCTTATAGTTGTTGCCAAATTTCAAAGCTGCAATTCATGAGAATTACTGGACAACTAAAGAAACCAAAAATCTGTAACCAAAACTTGAGTGAACGCGACAGCAGAACCAACAAATTAACAAAATAAGAGAGCAAATATTCAAATATTTAAGTGAGAATCAAACTTTAGTAAAGAAAAAAAAAAGACTGTTGAATAAATTTCTGATTTCACAACCTATATTCTACAGTTTTATACACATTCCTAAGTAAAATAAAACAAGAAATCCAACCTGCTAATCCAAGCCAACGATTCGGATAAAGAATCTAAGCACTCAGCATAACATCAAGCTTCAGTATTCGCTTTCGACTCAAGTTAATAGAAATAATATTTTGAACATAATAAAAAGAATGCACAAGGGGATAATAGAGAATATTTCAGTTTTACTATCTGATAATTTACTAACACCACCATAGATAACATTTTACCATAAATTGCAAGAAAATACACTTAACTCTCTGAATTGAATTACAGAGGAATTAAGCACAATAACAGAAAGTTGATAAACCAACTGAGACGACGAACTGGAAAATAGTGTACTTACTTTAGGAGAAGTATCATGTTGGAATCCCTATTTGAATAATTTCATAGCAACCCAGGCAATTATCCTACCACCTTCTTTGCTTTGCTAGGTTTAGAGGATGCCAAAAAAGAAGAACTCAATTTTACAATCAAATACATAGATATAACAATAAAATATGACAAAAAAATCAAAGCAAGCATTAGCACATAAAACAAAAGGGGGAAAAAAATGAAACAAAGAGGATGAAAATAGGAATCGAACAAAAGAATAATTCCAAACAATATTGAATCGAAGAGGAAACACGGAAGAAGATTGCACTGGTGTTACCCAAAAATTTGCACGGGGGGGTGAAACTAATTGACAGAACAAATTTCCAACAATATCTTTTCAATTTTGTGGTTAGCCCTTTTGGAATCGATGTTGGAATGGGACAACAGAAAGTGGGAATTTTGTTTTATTGGCACATAATGATGAATTTTGCCACTGTTGAATGGGTCAAATTTGGAATCAACAGAAAAGGTGAGTTCTGCCGAATTTGGAGCTCAATGAAGTGCAGGAGTGCACTATTTAGCTTTGGTAACTGATAATTTAACAGATGCATAGCAAAACACATGAGCAAAATTGAATAAAAACATACCTATAGGTCGAAGCAATTTGAGGAAGATGAAGATATCTCTAAGAAGCAACGTAAAATCTGAAAGTGCCAACAAAATGGATGTTGTCTCTGTAAAACTCACTTAGGCTCATATAAAACTTGCACGTAGCATTTTGTATAGGAAAATAAGCCAGGTGAATGATATTGTAAGAATTGATGCAAAAGGACTAATATACCCTCGATCTTTTTAAAAATGACATGAAACACATATGTCGAAACTCTTTCTCTTCTATATAGTAGAAAAATACACTTTATATAATTAAGAGTATCGCACGTATTGATCATACATATATCTTTCCTTTTCTTTTTACTAGCAAGATATTTGTTATTTGTTAGAAAAATTTACAAAGATGTAATTATTGGTGCTTTAGTTTCCATCATAAGAAAAATATATTTATTAGCAAGCATGGAAAGGTTTAAGTAAATCAATAGGATTTTACAAAAGTCTACACAATATTTAAGAAGATGAACATTTTTTGTACAAAGATGGAATTATACATTCTAATTATAAAAAATAAAAATAAAAAATCATACATTAATTTCTTTGTTGCTCTCAAAAGGTGGAGAATTTGAGTTGTTACATTCAGTAGTTAGAAAGACCAAATTCATCTTCATAATTGCACATATGAGAAGTCATTTCTCATACGAAATAAATACAATCACTAATTTTCTATGATTTCAGTCTTCAACTACTCATGTTCATTATCGTTATATATAATATATATTAGTATCCATTCATGCTTTTATTTGACAACTACTAGACCTCAACATAGGAAAAAAAATTAGAGGTGGAATTTATTCTAAAATACTAGATGAAGGCATTTTGTAGAGGCTACGTTCCTACATATGTATTTGTGTTATTGTGTACAGTAAAGAAATAACAATTCTGCAAATGCCCAAAATTTGTGTCATAAGTACGTCTAAAATAGATAAGACAAGAAGGATGCTCGGGGGCATTGCATTATATGATTTTATCTCATGATTCAGGCTCTTGCAGAAGAACTATAGCACCGTGCATGTTTCTCTTTATTTTTTCTTTATTTTTAACATTATTTTCATTGCACAACCCATACCTTTTGCTTCGTATTTGTAGAAATTTGTACGTCAAGATTGTATTTTTGTGTGTGTACATATTTTCTTCTTTTATCTTTCTGTGTTATCGAACATGCGTAGAAATTTTGTCAACTTTCGAGCCAACATACACATGGAGCATATAATAAAAGAAATTTGTACATAAGATGATCTATAACGAGATATCTTTAGTGGCCTAAAGTCAAATCTTGATGAGGGGCCTTATATGTGATGACTCAAGAAGTCATCTTTCATTTTATAAGTCAAAACTGTATTCTTAGGCCTTGAAAACCTCCTTTTATCTCACCTAGTTTTGTGTGCGCAGCCTGGGAGTATATCTAGGAAGCTTTTATGTGAAAAACTGAGAAAAATGCTAATTTTGTCTTTAATATTTAATTTTGACTTCGGTCAATATTTTGGATAAACGGACCCAGACCCGTGATTTGACGGTCCTGGAGGGTCCGTAGGAAAATATGAAACTTCGGCGTTTGCCCGGAATTGAATTCCGAGGTCCCAAACCCGAGAAATGAATTTTTGAAAGAAATTATTTTACTGAAATTATGAGAGTTTATGAAAATTTGATTATATTTGAAATTGATAGTATTGGGCCCATATTTTAGTTCCGAAGCCTGGTACAGGTTTAATATAGTATTTGAGTGATGCCTGTAAAATTTGGTAAGAAACGGAGGTCATTTGACGTGATTCGGACCCGTAGTTGTGAAATTTGAAACTTTGAAACTTTTGAGATTTTTCTTTGAAATCTATGCTAAATTCGTTGTTTAAGATGTTATTTTGGAGATTTGATCGCACGAGTAAGTCTGTGGGATGTCTGTAAGGTTGTGTGCATGTTTGGTTTGGAGCCCCGAGGACTCGGGTGAGTTTCGGGTAGGTTCCGGAGTGTTTAGAATTGGAAAATCACTGCTGGTGCACTAGTTTTGGTGTGCCCGCACCTGCGAGCCTAGGGCCGCAGGTGCGGACCTTCATCCGCAGATGCGGTCCAGCCCACCTGCTCTCTTTTCGCAGGTGCGATCAGTTTTCCGCAGAAGCGGTTCCGCAGAAGCGGTTCCGCAGAAGCGGATAAACCTCCGCAGGTGCGGCCTTTAGTGGCCTTGCTCATTTCCGCAGGTGCGACTATTTTTCCTCACCTGCGCAAGCGCATGTGTGACCCAAGCACAGCATGTGCGAGGGTCGGGCAGTGTGTTATAAGTTAGAGCTTCAGCCGAATTCTTTTTCACTTCTTCACAAAAATAGAAGGCCAAGGGCGATTTTCTCAAGACATTTTCTTCCAAAATCATAGGTAAGTGTCCACTAACTAATTTTCTTCAACTCTCTAATGTTTTTCATCAATTATCTTCAAGAATCCTAGGGTTTTAAAGGTAGAAAATTGGGTATTTGGGTAGAGTTAAGGTTTTTTGAATAATTGGAATTTAGACCTCGTTTTGAGGTCGGATTTCAAAACTAATTACATATTCGGGCTCGTGGGTGAATGGGTGATCGGATTTTGGTCCGAACCTCGTGTTTTGACCAAGCGTGCCCGGTGTCGATTTTTGACTTTTAGGAAGAATGATAAAAAATTCATAATTAAGCATTGGGGTTGAATTATTTAGCATTTATTGATATTATTAAGCTAATTATGTCTAGATACAATTGAATTGGAGGCGAATTCTAAGGGGAAAGCGTTAATTGAGGCTTGAGTTGGTCGTGGAATTTGAGGTAAGTGTTTGGCTTAACCTTAGCTTGAGGGAATTGTGTCCTATTTTCTATGTGTAAGTATCATGTTCAACGTATAGGTGAGGTGATGAGTACCTATACGTTGGTGTCAAGCATGCCCGTGAGTCGAATATTGTGATTTATGTGGTTTTTCGTTAAGTAATACTTGAGTTTCACTTTATAGCTATCCATGTTGGTGGAAATTCCTTGATATTGAAAAGTGTTGAGTATTGGTTTCAGTTGAAGATGTTTATGTGAAGTTATGTACTAAGTGAGATTGGTTATAGCTGTTTTCCCTTGCCGGGATGGTATTGATTCCACTGTTGGCTCCCTTGTCGGGACGTCATGGTTTTAATTTTGTTTACTCTGTTAATTTCCTAGTTGGATTGCTGTCATTTGATGTGTTTGGGTGAGGAAAAGTGAGAAAGCATGAAAGGTGATGTCGTGCGTGAGATTATGAGTGAATGTTAATGCACGAAGGGTGATGTCGTGCCGATATTGTGATTGTAAAAGCACGAAGGGTGATGTCGTGCCATGATATGAGTGATAATGCACGAAGGATAATGTCTTGCCATGATTATGTGAGGTAAAAACACGAGGGGTGATGCCGTGCTGAATATATTGATTCTGATGGTGAGGACGAGAGTAAAAGCACGAAGGGTGATGCCGTGCACTTGCTTTTGTATTACTATTTCTGTTGCTTAAATTGATATCTAATTTGTGCTTTATCTCTTTATTTCCATTATTTGATATTTCCTCCCCTCAGCATGTTCCCCTTTTCCTTTATGCTTAGTTGCTTATTTCTCGTTGTTATTATTTTTCTCCGTATTCTATTAAACTGCACAGGATGATTTGGTTGTCGTGTCCTAGCCTCGTCACTACTTTGCCGAGGTTAGGCTCGACACTTACTCAGTACATGGGGTCGGTTGTACTGATACTACACTCTGCACTTTTGTGCAGATCCCTGTACTAGACTCTTCGGACCTTAGATCAGGGTTGCTGCCTTCAGTCCAGCGGAGACTCCGAGGTAGTTCTGCAGACGTCCGCAGGCCTTGGCGTCCCCTCCTATTTCATTTCTATTCTGTTCTTATTTACTTATGAGACAGATGTGTATTTATATTTTGTTCAGACTCTTGTTTGTAGTATTCATAGACAGTCCGTGAGATTGTGACACTTGTTCTGGGAGTACTTTTGTTCTGGATTTCGTATTAGTATTGTATCAAACTTATAAATCGTGTCATTAACGTATATTTTAAATTTCGTGATTTTATTATAAAGTCTGGTAAACTGTTAAAGGTGAATGAATAAGGTAATTAATCACTAACGTTGGCTTGCCTAGCGGGTTCAATGTTAGGCGCCATCACGGTCCCGACGGTGAGAAATTCGGGTCGTGACAAGTTGGTATCAGAGAACTAGGTTGCTTAGGTCTCACAATTCACGGACAAGCTTAGTAGAGTCTAAGGGATCGATACTGAGACGTATGTGCTTATCCCTCAGAGGCTACAGAGTTTAGGAATGACTTCACATCTATTCTTCTTTGTCATGAGATTTGATGTCTCAAAGCTAACTGAATTTCTACTCTATTCTATCGCGGATGGCGAGAACACGTGCTTCTTCATCCACTGATCAGCAACCCGAGTCTCCAATTGCAGCTCCTACAAGGGGCTGGGCACGAGGCCGAGGCCGCGCTAAAGGCTGAGGCAGGGGCATAGCTCAGCCCAGAGCAATAGCCCCAATGGCGGAGCCTCAGGTAGAGTTTGCTGATGAGGTTCCTGCCTAGAAAGTCCCGGTTGGACCAACTTAGGTTCGCGAGGGGTTCATTGCCACCCCAGTACTCCAGGATGCTCTGGTCCGTCTAGTGGGCCTCATGGAGAGTGTCGCTCAGGCAGGTTTGCTTCCTGCAGCACCAGCCGTCTCTCAGGCTGGGGGAGAAGCCCAGACTCCCGCTACTCGCACTCCGGAGAAATTGGCTTCTCAGTTTCAGACTCCAGTAGCTCAGCCAGCTGGGGTAGTTTAGCCAGGTATTATGGCTCAGACCGGTGATGGAGCAGATATGTCTGCCGATGCTTTGTGGAGGTTGGACTAGTTCACCAAGCTGTTTACTACTACTTACTGTGGTGCATCTTCAGAGGTTCCCCAGGACTACTTAGATAGTTGCCATAAGGTTCTACGGACGATGGGGATAGTGGAGGCCAATGGGGTGAATTTGCTACTTTTCGTCTGTCAGGTCCTGCCAAGACTTGGCGGAGAGATTATTGTTTGGCTAGACCAGCTGGATCACCGGCCTTGACTTAGGCCCAGTTCACTCAGCTATTTCTTGAGAAGTTTCTTCCTATCACTCAGAGAGAGGATCTTCGGAGGCAGTTCGAGTGTCTCCATTAGGGATCTATGACCGTCACTCAGTACGAGACTAGATTAGTTACCTTGGCCCGACATGCTATTATGATACTTCCCACCGAGAGAGAGAGGGTGAGGAGATTTATTGAGGGACTAGCTCAGCTGATCAGATTGCAGATGGCCAAGGAGACAGGGAGTGAGATTTCTTTCCAGGATGCAGCCAATGTGGCCAGACGAGTTGAGATGGTTCTGTTGCAGGGGAGTGGTCAGGGTTCTGACAAGAGACCCCGTCATTTTAGCAAGTTTAGTGGTGCCTCATCTGAAGGCAGGGATTCCTTTGGTAGGGGCCATCCTCCTAGGCCGTTTCATTCAGCACTTCAGGTTTCTCGCAGTGCTCCAGGTGGTCGTGGTTCTCATATGTAGTATTCTGATAAGTTGCCCTACAGTGCACCATCAGCTCCTATCAGTGCACCGCCGATTCAGAGTTTTCAGGGTGGTTACTCAGGTCGTCAGGGTCAGTTTCAAGGTCAGCAGCCTCAGCTGCTGAGGGCTTGTTATACTTGTGGTGATCAGAGGCACATTGCTAGATTTTGCCCTTGAGCCTCGAGTAGTTCTCAGCACCAGGGTTCTCGTGTTATGGTTCCTGCACCAGGTGCTCCGCCACCCGCTCAGCTAGCCAGAGGTGGGGGTCGAGGTGTTAGAGGTGGAGGTCAGGCAGTTAGAGGTGGAGGCCAGGCTACTAGGGGTAGAGGTCAGCCAGCAGGCGGCCGTCCCAGGGACGTAGTTCAGATTGGTGGGGCCCAGCCCCGATGTTATGCCATTCTAGCCAGACCTAAGGTTGAGGCCTCCGATGCAGTTATCACATGTATGGTTTCAGTTTGCAGCAGGGACGCTTCGGTTTTATTTGATCCGGGGTCCACATTTTCCTATGTGTCATCTTACTTTGCTCCTTATTTGGTTATGACTCGTGATTCTCTGAGTACTCTTGTATATGTGTCTACACCGGTGGGTGATTTTACTATGGTAGATCGTGTCTACCATTCATGTGTAGTGGTTATTAGTGGTATTGCGACTAGTGTAGTCTTCTGCTTCTTGATATGGTAGATTTTGATGTTATTTTGGGGATGGATTGGCTGTCGCCTTATCATGCCATATTGGACTGTCATGCCAAGACTGTGACCTTAGAATTGCTCGGGTCGCCTCGACTGGAGTGGAGAGGGACTCCTGGTCATTCTTCCAGCAGGGTTATCTCATATATGAAGGCTCGACGTATGGTCGAGAAGGGGTGTTTGGCCTATTTGGCCTATGTTCGCGATTCTAGTGCTGAGGTTCCTTCTATGGAGTCTGTGCCCATTGTCTGTGAGTTTCCATAGGTGTTTCCTGCAGACCTACCGGGTATGCCACCCGACAGGGATATTGACTTTTGCATTGAGTTGGCTCCGAGCACTCAGCCCATTTCTATCCCGCCATATCATATGGCCCCACCAGAGTTGAATGAGTTGAAAGAACAGTTGTAGGACTTGTTTGAGAAGGGCTTTATTAGGCCTAGTGTCTCGCCTTTGGGTGCGCCAGTGTTGTTTGGTAAAAAGAAGGATGGGTCGATGAGGATGTGTATAGATTATCGGTAGTTGAACAAGTATCCATTGCCGAGAATTGATGATTTGTTTGATCAGATTCAGGGTGCCAAGGTATTTTGGAAGATTGATTTGAGATCTGGCTACCACTAGTTGAGGATTAGGGCATCCGATGTCCCTAAGACAACTTTTCGCACTCGGTACGGGCATTATGAGTTCTTAGTAATGTCATTTGGGTTGACAAATGCCCCAGCTGCTTTTATGGACCTGATGAACCGAGTGTTCAGGCCTTATTTGGATTCCTTCGTGATTGTCTTCATTGATGATATTCTGATTTATTCCCGCAGCCGGGAGGAGCATGATCAGCACCTTCGAGTCGTTCTCCAGACTCTGAAGGACAGTCAGTTATATGCCAAGTTTTTGAAATGTGAGTTTTGGTTGAGTTCAGTTGCATTTCTGGGTCATGTTGTATCAGCAGAGGGTATTCAGTTTGATCCAAAGAAGATTTCAGCGGTCAAGGATTGGCCTAGACCCACATCAGCCACAGAGATCCGGAGTTTCTTCAGTTTGGCGTGCTATTACCGTTGGTTCGTGGAGGGGTTTTCATCTATTGCAGCCTCGATGACCAGGTTAACTCAAAAGGGTGCCCAGTTCAGGTGGTCACAGGAGTGTGAGGCGAGCTTCCAGAAGCTCAAGACAGCTTTGACTATGGTGCCAGTGTTGCTTTTTGCCCGCAGGTTCAGGGCCATATACTGTGTATTGTGATGCCTCTAGGGTTGGACTTGGTGCAATGTTGATGCAGGATGGCAAGGTTATTGCATATGATTCTCGTCAGTTGAAGATCCACGAGAAGAATTATCCAGTTCATGATTTGGAGCTAGCAGCCATTGTTCACGTGCTGAAGATTTGGAGGCATTATCTATATGGCGTGTCATGTGAGGTGTTCACGGATCACAAGAGTTTGCAATATTTGTTCAAGTAGAAGGTGCTAAATTTGAGGCAGAGGAGATGGTTGGAGCTGTTGAAAGACTACGCCATCACCATCTTATATCATCCGGGGAAGGCCAATGTAGTTTCCGATGCTTTGAGTAGGAAGTCAGCCAGTATGGGTAGTCTTGCATATAGTCCGGTCGGGGAGATACCGCTTGCTTTGGATGTTCAGGCTTTAGCCAATCGGTTCATAAGATTGGATGTTTCTGAGCTCGGCCGTGTTCTAGCTTATACAGTTGCTTGTTCTTAATTATTTTACTGTATTCGAGATCGGCAGTATGATGATCCTCATTTGTGTGTCATTAGGGACACGGTGCGGCACGATGGTGACAAGCAGGATACTGTTGGTGATGATGGAGTTTTATGGATGTAGAGTCGTATTTGTGTGACCAATGTGGATGGACTTCATGAGTTGATTTTAGAGGAGGACAATAGTTCCCGATACTCCATTCATCCGGGCGCCGCAAAGATGTATTAGGATTTGCGGCAACACTATTGGTGGAGAAGGATGAAGAAGGATATTGTGGCATATGTAGCTCGGTGTTTGAATTGTCAGCAGGTTAAGTACGAGCATCAGAGGTCTGGTGGATTGCTTCAGCAGATTGAGATTCCTGAGTGGAACTGGGAGCGTATCACCATGAATTTCTGATCACGCTCACCTATGTCTTATAAAATACTAAGCGGGCATTGCAAATATAATCCGTGCTATTATGCCCAGAGTCGATCCCACAGGGAATTTACGTATCAATCAAGTCTTTAGAATACGCAACTTTTACTCAATCAATTCTCTCAAGACTTTTTGAATATAAATTGGTGATGTTTTACTAATTCTACTGACAATAATAATATAAAACACTTACTAACAATGTGTTGTAAACAATTATGATAAAGGTCTAAGGCTATGGTTTCCCCCGTTGGTGAACTTCATTCTCGGATACTTCCTATAGTTTGATTAGTTGTATCTATCAATCATGAACACTCTATCTACCATAAATCTCTCTTAAGTAATTATGATAATTTACTAGACGCACTCTCTCAAGTTATGCTAGCTAGATTGCATTACAGTTCCCTTTAGATTGCACCCAAAGTATCTTTATTTCTAATCCAACTTCTAAACCCTCGGTTATGAATTTCGTCCATACTCCGGGAGTGATGTTTTTCAAACAACTACCTAAATATGCATTCTCTCTCAAGTAGATACATAATAAA
>ML312274.1:0-52454 GCA_005239505.1 Nicotiana paniculata | reverse complement strand
TAATTGTATAGCG
The DNA here is from genome assembly GCA_005239505.1 of Nicotiana paniculata. Classification (NCBI taxonomy): domain Eukaryota; kingdom Viridiplantae; phylum Streptophyta; class Magnoliopsida; order Solanales; family Solanaceae; genus Nicotiana; species Nicotiana paniculata. Next base: position 52,441 of record ML312274.1, on the reverse strand, counting down.
CCAATGTAGTAAGCACTATACGCTTTTTGAATTATTGGTGGGCCCAGGAAGCAGGTATAACGCCATAGTACACGGCGCTATACAGAAAAATAGGTATAACGCCGGATACTATGGCGTTATACATGTGTCAGACAAATTCATTGTGTATAACGCCATAGTACAAGGTGCTTTACCTAGAAAATAGGTATAACGCCATATACTATGGCGTTATACCTGTGTCTGACAGATTCAGAAGGTATAACGCTATAGTATATGGCGCTATACACTAACGGCACAGTTACCGTTAGTGTATAGCGCCATATACTATGGCGTTATACATAGATCCGTTCTATGTTTTTTTTTTGTTGACTTATTTTAGTTTTATTTGTCCAAATATAACCTACTTGGGTTCCGGACCGTCCAAACTCCAAAGATGGAAGCATGCGCAGTGGATTTGCTTATTGCATGATTGAACCATTTCATATTAGTTAGACATGTACTAGATCTACAGTCTTCTTTGACTTTCTTTTGCACTAAAATGTCATTGTAATAGAAGAAAAAAAATATTCGAATGAAAATTTAATAAGGATTATATGGTAACTCCAGTAGAACTTTTAAGCTTATAATTGTATGGAGTGTCTTATCAAACTCTCTCCCTTCTCCTTTTCGGGAGAAATTCAAAAATAACCAGATTTATAAGTGGTCATTTAAAATATTCATACTTTCAAAAGTAATCGAAACTTAGTTACTTTTCATGTAAAGAAAAATTTGAACGAAAATACTGTTCAAAATCCGAAAAAATATTGCAGTACATTATACTGGAGTTCCAGTATATGTATACTGAAACTCCAACATATTATACATAATATACTGGAGTTCCAGCAAAGTATATCGGTCCAGTATAATATGCTGGAAGTTAATACACAGGTGCTCGAATCTATAGTATATTATGCCGGAACTTTCCGAGTTGGAGTTCCAACATAATATGCTGGAAATTCATACACATGTACACTGAACTCCAATATATTATGTTGGACCGGTCTATGTTGCAGCAAAATAATAACTATTTTTCAACGACTTGCCAAACGCAGACTATTTTTGAACGACCGGTCCGAAAACTGGCTAGCCCGTACTATTTTTACCCCCTTTTCTTATCATGGGCTTTTCTCCAAGAAAAAAAAAATACTTAGAAGCTTAACTATTATTTTTGAATAGTTTTTTCAAACTAAGATTAGGTCCATAAGATGAAAAATGTACTTGTAGCATACTGGCTTCAACTCTCTTTTTTTCTGCAAAACATCTATTCACAGATTTACTTCTGTGGTGCTAGCTGACTTGTTTTTTCTTATCCAACTCCAACTGCATGACTATACTATATACATATGTATTTAACACAACAGAGACTCCCTTGCGTATTTTTGTTTCTGAACCTGTTATTCCTGTTCATTTCCAACGGCATAACCTGAAATTCTTAACTAACTACCTATTTATTAAAAAGAAAGCAAAATTAAGCATTCAATTAAATGATTGTAAACTCAAGGGAGAAGGACAACTCTGATATATATGACCAATGTCTCACTAGTAATTGTACTAGTAGTAGCATTTACTTGATTGTCTACGTTGATCCAAATTCTGAAAACCATTTCTCGTGTCGTTCAATGTCCACTGCAGAAACTGTGGGTTGTATTTTATCTAAAGCTTCTAGGAAGTCATCCATCATAACTGGAATTTGCAAAATCTCAGCCTTGGATATGTTCTTAATCTCATCTGAGTTTTTCCCTGCTATCTTACGTCTCATGCCACTTAAAGAAGCATCTCTGCAGATATTTGTTAGATCGTCTCCACTGAAACCTTCTGTTCTTCGTGTCACTTGGTCAATATCCAGGTCAGGAGCTAGCTGGCATTCATGTTACACATTATTAGTATCAACAAAAACTTTCTGTTCAATGTCGAGGAGCAATAATAATGGGAGGCGACTCTAGCACAGGTTCCATGGTTCAGCTGAATACATTCCTTTCGGCTAAAACGCCGCATGCAATGCGAAATTTTTTAAATATTAGTACATATAATTGATATCACGCTCATTTTGAGCCCACTAACTCTAAATCCTGGATTCACCTTTGATGATTAGCAGTTATCCATCATATCTCAAGAGCTGAGAAAATATTTGAGTTTGCTTTCAAGTCACTGTGTAACAGTCTATATATAAAATTCATATGGATTCCCAGCATCACCCTTCCTTGTCATTCTAGTCACTTAAAATTCTACTGAGATGTAACCAAAAACTCTCTTATTATTAGCTTCAAATTTTTAATACATTTTCTCCTTTATATCTCCCAATATTGTATTCACTGTAATATTAACAACCACTGAACTATAATCTGCAATAACATCTAGTTCAATTATTATGTACATGTACTATTTTATTTGTAAGAAAAAAAAAATAATCAGTGAGATCATAGTCATTCCTTTTATTGACTTTGATCGTCGAACCTATTTTTGAGTAGAGACGGTATGACGATAATACAGCAGATGAACTTCTTACGAAAAAACGAAACACAGTACCTCCGAACTAAAAAACCAGCAGACAACAATAATGAGAGCTTACCGCGATTGATTTTAAGTTTATCTTTATAAGCTCCTTTCGGCTCTTAAAATCAGGAAGCGGGATGTAAATCCGCTTTTCTAGCCGCCTCCTACAGTAGTACAGTGAATCGCCAATTAGACAAGATCCAGAGATGAAATAGAACACAAATCAGAGTAATTAAAAAAAAAAAAACTAATATTGACTAGGGATTTTAGAAGTAAAGTTAACCTTAGTGCCTCATCAAGACCCCAGGGGAAATTTGTTGCTGCCAAAACTGTGACCGGTTTGCCTGCTGTATTATTAGTGGAGTTGTTTAACCCATCGATCTGAACTAGAAGTTCAGACTTCATCCTTCAGGATACTTCATGCTCTCCAGAAGCCCTAAGGTACATGTTCAGAGTTGATGAAGTTTTACCACTAGAATTATAACTAAGAAATTATAAGGTATAACACACCTAAGAACTATTAAGGCTCAAATTAATGTTGACTTTTAAGCCGATGCATAAATGTCACTGTGAGATGTATGCAAACACAAGAGGTAGGTGAAGGAAAGAGGAGCAGGACGAGATATTATTTTCACAATCAGAGTTATTCATAATATAAATTTAGTAAATCTTTATGATAAAACATTAATTGGTGACCTGTTAAAGATAATAACTAACATGCTATAGATATGATCTAGCAAATATCAGTTTAAAGTCGATGAGACCTCCAAAGACGCATTAATCGGTAGCTTGATAAAAACCTCTATGGTCGAAAAACATAGACTTGCCAGAATGTATGGATGGGAATTTCAGTTCAGAGCAGACTAAGCTGTGCTCAAGTGAAACTACAGTATGATCCAGTTTCCGATAAAACATACAGCCTCTAATTTCCTTCTACTAGGTATTCTATTAAGGTTTCAAATTGTTTTAACCTTCTCTGCTCTCTGCAGCTCCTATGCAAGGCTTTGGATTAGTAGAGGCCCTTCACTTATTTACTCAGGAAATAGCAAGAACGAACTGGTCATCAAACTAATATACGGTCCATCACCAATCATGTGTCGATTAGATGATTGAAGTCTAGTTACTATGACGTGTAGACCCGTAACATATAATCTATGACTAGTAGTCAAATTTATCACATATGGTGATGAAAATAAACCTTACACAACAGCAAGACAATGAGAAAAATCCTCATCTGTCACATGTAAAGTGAGAAAAATCACTTTAGAAAGAGCTGATTACTTACCCTCTGGCACTGCAAAGAGAATCAATCTCATCAATGAAAATTGTACTAGGAGCACGAGCACGAGCACGGGCAAGATCAAATAAGCATCGTACCCGACGTTCACTCTCCCCGTAACATTTTGACAACAATGAAGAACAAGAAATATTCAGAAATGTCGTTCCACACTCGGTAGCAACAGCTTTGGCCAAGAGTGTTTTCCCTGTGCCAGGAGGACCGAACATAAGAACTCCTCTCCAAGGTCTCCTAATTCCCTGCAAGTAACATTGAATATGTGAACTATATACAAGTTTCATAATAAGTATTCATTGAACTTTTATAAATGTGCCATGTAGTTACAACCAGTACATAGCTGCAACTCAAAACTTATATATCAGCAAGAAATTACAACTTCCATTGGATCAAATTGTATACGCGTTATGTGACGACAAATATATGAGATAATTCAGTTTTCAACTGGAAAAAATATTACCAGCTTATTTTCTTTATGTGCAAGGAGCATATCCACCTCCGATGAATAGCTTGTTACTAGGCAAAGGAAAGCAAATATGATGTGTGTTTGGTATGGAAGAAGTTATTTTCCTCATGCGAAAATATTTTTTCAGGAAAACAGATGAAAATGTTTCAACATTTTTTTCTAGAAAATGTTTTCGGTGTTTCATTGGATTTTTCGTAAGATATATACATAACATTAATAGGAGTAACAATGAGAGTAATAATAATATTAGTGAATTCGAAAGTATTTTGATGAAAATTTGTAAGTACTAAGATTGACTAATAATGTCCAAATGTAATTTTGAGCGATTAATATGAAGTTACAAGTTAAGATAGTTATAAAGAAAATGACATCATTTAACCCTTTTGGAACACCCGATAATGATAGAAAGATATTTTCCTGAAATATAACTTCTGTTGTACCAAATACACATTAATCGTTCTTTAGTATGTTTATATTCAGAATCAACTACTAGGCATTAGCAGTACCTGGAAATATTCAGGCATCAACAGTGGGAGTACCACTGCTTCCTGTAGAATCCTCTTTGCTTCATTTAGTCCTGCAACATCGTCCCATCTCACCCCTGGATTAGTATTCAGCCAGTTGAGGATCAGGCCCTTTATACAATCCTATTGACTTAACGCCTTCTGCAGCATTCTGAATGTCGTAAAGAAGGATGTTGAGAATATTATAAAGAACTTAAAGAACTTAGCAGCATTCTGTCACTACACCAACTGCTCTAAAAAAAATTACGAGAAAAGGACCAAATATATCCCACTACTATAAAAAATTGTTTAAATTTATCCTCCGTTATACTTTGGTTCAAAAATACCCTTAATTTTAACGGAATGCCACATGGCAGCTCAGGAACAATAAAACGCAACCCAATTTTAGTTACTCGGATCCATTAAAAAGACTCATCGATCCGACCCAGCTTTTCCCCCACTTAAAAAAAGCCCCTAAACAATTAAACCCTCATCTCTCTCCCCCCCCTTCGTCTATTATCGATCAGCGAGGAACCAACTAAAAAAATAAAAAGATGAGTCAACGGACTTTTCCGATCACTTATGAGATCGATCTTCTTAGTGAAAACTGCATATAAATTTATTCCATAACTGCGCGAATTTTGCAGCTTCACTTCTCTTATGGGTGAAACCTAGACATCCGACAAGAACATGTTTTATAAGATTTTCACACTTTCTATGTCCTTAGCAATCTATTTACCTTCATGGAATGAAGAATAAAAAGCATATACAAAATGGAAAAGGTGGGGCAAAGAACCTCGTTAAAGCTCGAAAATCCCTTTTTCTCAGTTTTGTCGGAAGGAACCAAGTAAAAGTAAGGAAAGAAGAATAGCAGAAGTATATATTAACAAACCCAGCAATGCTGAATGCTGATGCTTCCCCCTATCAAAATTTCATTAAAAAAACAAACTTTTTAACGCCAAAAATACATGCCTGAACATGATGTGTCGTTTTCTTCTTCTCTATTGGGTGATAGAGCGACCGTCTTTGAACGCTACCACAAATATAAAGTAAGTGAATGTTAGTTTGGAGTGGAAGTAGAGTCTTGATTAAAAGGCTCAAGGAATTATACCTGTCTTTTGTACTCATAAATTAGGTTGAAGCCACTATAGCTTAGGCCTCGGGAACCAAACACACAAAAGTAGAAACGGCGGAGGTCCGGAATCCTTTTAATACTCAATACGGGTTCCACAGCCGTGATCCACGTCACCAGCTCCGTCAGGTTGAGATGCCGATCTTTGTTGAAAATTTTCTTCGTTTTCATCTCCTCCCTGTTCCTGGTGGCGTTGTTCGGAGCCACAGCCACCATCTTCTCTTCTTCTTCTTCTTCAACGTTACGTGACAATATGCTTTACTACAACAACAACAAACTGAAGGAATTTTTGACTTTATGTATCACTACCAGGGCAGGTATTGATCGGAACTGGACTTTCTCAAAATATATTTGGGTTTGGGTTTAGTTTGCTACTGGGGTCTTATTTGCTATTCCTATTTTATTATATTACTAATATCTATTAATAATGACACGTGATGATTTAAATATAAAATTTAATTAATAAAAAAAATTTTGATGTATAATAATTTAACAATCATTTAAATATCAAAAAATATATATTATTACATTAGTATAATACATGAATTTAAAATAAAAGAACATCATCAGAACTTACACAAATAATTAATTTTGTCATGTTAGTTAGATAATTATATAATATAGTTTAAAAGTATTCAATGTGATGGTACGTTAATGAACACTATGGATAATATTTTTTCGTGTATATTTCCTCCTAATGCTTTGGTTGTTATACCTTAAACAAAACTCTTGTTGTCAATCTTGATATTCCTCTTGAAAGTGCAACATACAGTTGTTCGTCAAGAAAATATATAGCGGTAAATATAGTCTAATATTTAGGATGTTTGTCCTTGTGCTTTATTTGTTATATAAACATACTAAAAATTATTTTCACACAAATTTAAAAGGATATTCCTTAGTTTCGGAAGACGAAAGTTGAATTCAGGGATAAGAATATACTTAGACACACATTTACCAATATCATAATTTTTGCATGTATGACGATATTGTCAAAACTTCTATATACCATTTATGTGCTATTACATAAGCTATTCGGCGTATTTAAGTTTTTCAGTAGCACGGCAGACATATTTTTTTTCAAAATTAACCTATATACAATGGACGATCAATTTTAACTTAGTCTATTATATATACGCTGACACTAACATACGTAAGAAATAATAAACTTACAACAAATATGTATGGTATAAGGCCATTTGGTATTAAAGTATTAAAGTATTCTTTTTGGTAGTAATTATTGGTATAATTTTTTGCTGAGCCAAAAACTGAAAAATATTTTATTTTTATTATAAAATTTTGCAATCAATCTTTTATTTAGTTGATCAACATATTTATTTTCTGCTAGCTAAGATATTTTTTTAATTCTATCATGTGATTTGCACAAAATGTGTTTTAATCTAACGATAGAAACATTTCTCTTATTAAGTGCACTGCTATTACCACTGAGATTGATAACTAAGTGTTTAGGAAAAACCAATTCATCTTTTGTTAGATGCTCTTATTCGTTTCTGATATGAAGCAAGAAGACACTGAATACTTGATCTGTTCTAAACTTTATATTTTTTGTCCATTGAATCTTTTTCATTTGAGTCCAGAAGTATAACTTTGGCAAGCTAGCTTTTACAATCTCTGCTTTGTCGATTTTGGAACTACTGATAGTACTTGACATAAATCACCTCCAAAATCATTAATTTTCCACCAAATGGTTCATTAATAAGAACTCCGAGCAATTATTTCGATTGTTTGACACTTTGCTATAAGTGTTTCATCTCATATTATCAATTTTGTTTTCCATATAAATTTAGCACCATTAATCTGCTTTGATATATTTGTGCTGGTTATTTAAGTTGTTTGAAGAGATATATCAAATCTAAAGTGGGTGAGTCACAATAAATCGTTGTTGGTACACCACTTGCTATCGAAAAATTATTTCGATTCCGCCGGATGCATCTACTAAGAATAATCCCGTTATACCAGAGTCGACTCTTATAATATTGTCTCGAAAGCTTGTTCTTGATCATGATTTAGCTTTGATTGTGTTTTCTCATACACTTGTATAACATTTTGATTCTTAATAATATACTAACCTTTTTACTTTGTGTTCTAAAGCTCTTTCTATGAAATAAATTTATGTATCCTAAGTTTTTTTTTTACTTTAAAAAATAATTGAATTGGATTCTATTGCTAAATAATTAATAAAATTTAATTATTTTGTTTTAACATAAAAAGTAATTTATTCTATGTTGCTTCAGATTTGAATATTAGTTCATCTCTTATTTTGAATATTTAATTTTAATTATAATTTAAATCCACTATGAATTTTATTTTCAAAGAGTAAAAGATTGGTATGACATTTCACTTTTAGATCTTTATATTTGTAGAATCATTAGTGGTACTGACTCTTACCAACTATTTTTTTTTCTTTCTCACACATTTATATTCTTAAATATTTTTTAGTTGTTGTTTAATAATTGCGCATTTTTCAATATTACAGTAAAATTGATAAAAAATATTATTTGAGTAGGAAAATAATTTAAATATAATATAAAAATATATTATCATGGGGGTATATTTTTTTTATCAATTTCAATATTTTATGCGGTCTATTTAATATTACTTCTATGTTTTTTTGTATTGGATATTATGGAGTGTATTGCCAATACGGAGGATTCTTATGAAATTAATTTTATAAAGCATTCCTACATATTTTTAATAGATAAACTTTTATTAATTTTAAAATCTTAAATATTAAAAATTCGCAAAGAAGGTATTGTAGTCAAAAAAATATATTATTACAATTATGTTCTTTCCATACGAGTTCTCCCGCTTAATATTTTAAGGTTATTTTGGTATATTAATAATATATTTATGCTTTTATAATATAATAGGCTCTCCTTTTTCTTGATGAATTTTGACAATATAATACATTAGGACATTATAATACGTTTTCGAATTAAATTAGTATATGAATTTGTAAGAAGTACATCCTAAAAGTAATAGGATTACATAACTAACGATCTTTGATTGTTCAATTTTATATGAATTATACAACCCGAAATTAATTATACTAATAGGATTCTTAACGGTAATCATATAGAATTTCTAACATGTAGTATTATGTCCTAAAACTAACAGGATTATAAGGCTAATATCTAGAATTCCGGTTATGTCCTTTTATTATGAGTTATTATGTTTAATATTATAAGGTTATTTTTGTAAACCGACATTATTCATATATAAGCTATTTTCTCAAAAGCTAAGGGGGCGTTTGGACATAAAAACTGTGAAATTTTGAAAAAGTAAAATAGTATTTGAAAATTAGATTTGTGTTTAGACAAGAATACAAATTTGAGCTACTTTTTGAATTTTATGAATTTTGAAGTGAAATTATGAAAAACAGCTTTTTAAAATTTCTGAAAAATTTCAAAATTCAACTTTAGGTAAAAATTAAAAATTTTATAGTCAAATTTATTTTGACAAAAATAAAAGAAATGTAAAAAAAATGTATCACCAAGAAGGCCCTAATTAAACTTCTGTTAACGTTTGTAAATTTAGATATTCAATCATCTTGTCCTCAAATAAATAAGTTCAGTCACATTAGTTATTCACAAAGTATACTTTAATTTTTTCATATTAATTATTTAAAAAATAGAAAGAGGTAACGACCCTATAACTGAGACTGCATCCCCCAAACAAAAGCCAAAAATGGCGAAATCAGTAGTAATTCCTCGTATGTCTCTCATCTTCCTCCGCTCCAAATCCATGTCTTCTCTCACTATTATACCTCACACTGTTTTCTCAACCTCAGAAAAGCTCAATCCCATTATTCTTAAAAAATCCTATTATTCACTTCACTTTTTCTCTACTACTTCAACTCCATACCCACTTCAATACGATATGATAATCTCCCGCCCTGCAAATTCCCCTTCACCAATCCAAAAATCTCGCCCACAACGCTTCCTTCCCAATTCAAAACCTACTGCTTCCGAACCCGAACCCGGTTCAGAACTGGGTTTCGACGATTGGGTCGATAGAAAATTGAATTCCAAATCATCTAACGAGGAACCCAATTCGGATAATATTATGAAAATGGATAAAGGGAAAAGGAAATATTATAATAAGAGGAGGAAAAGAATGTTTGGCGGGTCAGATTCGGATTCGGGGGATGAGAATAACCGGGGCAAGGATAATGAGTTTGTTGAGCTGAAGCAGGAAGTAGTGGAGCTACGTACATTGCACAAGAAGGAAGAAGAGTTGTACTTTTATGACAATTTTGCTTACCCTTGGGAAAAAGATAAGCATTATAAGATGGTGTATCAATTGGAGAAAAAGTATTTTCCTGATCAGTGTTTTGATAAAGCTTTTCTTGAACCTGGGCAATCAAATGAGAATGTAAAGAAGAGCAAAAAGAAATTGGGAACTAGGGAAAAGATAATTGAGAAAGATGGTGATGGTGGGGTTGATAAAAATATGATCTTTTTTGAGGAAGAAGAAAAGGGTAATGTAAAGAATAACAAAAAGAAAACTTCTGATGGCGGGGTTGATAAAAGCTTGATCTTTTTTGAGGAAGGAGAAAAGGGTATGAGGAATAGGGGTGAAAATAAGGAAGAGGGTAAAGTTGATGTATCAGAGAAGAAAGTGGAAGACTTCTTCAAGTATTTGAAGAAAGTTCCAAATAAGGAAAATGGTGTTGTTAGTGCTGAGCCGTTTCTAGCTACAAGGAGTACAGGGCTTCCTCCTAAATGGGATAGCCCAGGTGGGACAGTGGTATTAGTGAACAAACCAAAAGGTGAATTTGAGCTCCTAATTGTCTTAACAGTGGGATTTATTATGTGCGTTTGTTAAACGTTGATGTGTTTTTACAAGAGTTAATTAAGAGTTTTAAGTTCTCATGTGAAGTCAATGTTTAGTGTTTTAAGTTTATAATTGAACAAGAATCATTAGTTACAAGTTGGTTTGACAGACTAGAGATTCTAAATGCAATGCTTGAGAAGTTTGGCTTCATTTCCTTGTTTGATTTTTTAAAATGGTAGGTTTACTCTTAGAGTCTCAGGGTCAGAGATAAGTAAAACTTGTTTGGGAGTGTGATATTTACATAATGAATTCAGCCAGTGTATGGTTACTGATGAAAACTGCCCACGAGTCTTATTTTCTGTAGTATTGTCCATCACAAAGCTCATGAAAAGGACTTCTATGTTGATACGCAAAATATATTCATATAAAAACAGAATATAGTATCAAATGCCAAAAATATAATTTACGAGTCAGGATTGTCTCTTATGATCTATTATCGTAAAGCCAAACAAGGTTAGGAGTCTCTTGCATTTTTAGAAATGTGGTTATAAAAGCTTGGTTTGCCTTACAGGTTGGACTTCTTTCACTGTTTGTGGAAAGTTGCGGCGTCTAACAAAAGTGAAAAAGGTATATTTTTCCTAACCACAATCTAGGGGCTATCTGATATGGTCTCGGAGAAGCAGTATGCGAACTCATTTTAAGAATATTTTCAAGATAAATTTTTCTGGTGATCTTTTGTATTTGAAGGTGCATTACCATGTTAGTCTTAGGAACAAGAACGAAAATTCGAAAAAACTTTTGGATGAGTGTTTTCACTTTAAAATACTTGAATATGTAGTTTGATTATATCCATGCTGATTAATAGCACTCTTACTCCGATTAAAAAAAATGAGCTTGAATATGGTTCTGATTTCTGTCTGAAGATTTACTATTTTGATTTTCTTAAACATATCTATTCTTAATGTAAGATACTATGAAATCTTAGATTTTTAAACAAGAACTTCCCCTCATCAAGTTTTATGTATTCTTTTTGGTGTTGGACGCTCCACTAGATCGATTCTGCTAAGGTAGAAGACTCTGTCCAGCAAAATCAGAGCTGTGGGCTGAAGAACATGTTTGGGCGAGGAAGAAAAGAGTATTTAGCAAAATTTGAGAGAATTTACATTTTTGAGCATTTTATTACCTCCTTCCTCCAATGTTTATTTTAAATTGAAGACCTTGTAGCAAACTTCTGTTTCATACAAAAAGATTGCCCCACTCTATTTTTTTTTTGGGGGGGGGGGGGGGGGGGGGGGGGGGGGGGGGGGGGAGGTCTTATCTAGTTATCTTTGTATTTTGGTTAAGGGGGGTTTTATGCTTATATTCACGTGATTGGAAACATTCATCAGGTTCAGACTGAATGCAAGCTGAACTAAGGTATTTTTATTCCATTTTATTACCACCTTCTTCTTCAAATTCATCTTTTGCAGGTGGGCCATGCTGGAACACTTGATCCAATGGCAACTGGATTATTGATTGTATGCGTTGGTAAAGCTACAAAGATCGTTGACAGGTAACTTGCAATAAGGTTTTAGTTGAATTAGTCCGAGGGAGAAATTTGATGAGAGTTTCTTATTCCTGCTAATATTTTCCCTTTTGTCTTAGGAGAACTTATACACGTCTATGATCAGTTTCTTTTAGCCTCTCGATACAGTTATATGATAAATTTTCTTGAAGTCTAAATTGTTCTTGGCAGTTATCAGGGTATGATGAAGGGCTACAGTGGAATCTTCCGTCTGGGGGAAGCCACCTCTACCTGGGATGCAGATTCCCCGGTATTTATTATTTACTTTATTTTTTGAAGTAATAAATCTTAGATAAAGCTCGACCACGCGACTAATTTCACCCCTACGAAAGTCTCAGCTAATAATCAGTGAAACAAATTAAATGGCAAGATGAGAAGTTTCATGATAAAGTCAACATGAATAAAGTCTACATGCACGCTCTAATTGATGTTACACAAACTGGATCTAGTTATTTGTTTGCCCCAGGATTATCTTACTTATGTAAGTTTGGATTTTGTAATATCCAGGTTATTCAGCGAGAATCGTGGGAGCATATCAAGGATGAGGACATAAAGAAAACAACAGCGTCCTTTTCCGGAGAGATATGGCAAGTCCCTCCGATGTTTTCAGCAATCAAAGTATGTTAATTTTAGTTGCAACACTTAAGTTCCTCCAATTATTGATTCTGCCGAATATGAATTTATCCTGTTGCATATTTTGATTTTTTATAACAATGATTACAACATCTTCTTACCCTGGATGAATAAAATTATTGATATCAGATATACACTTTCTTAAACAATTTTTTCTTAGTATATTCAACATGCCTAATTTGGTTATGAGTCATGAAATTTGGCAATCACATGAAATGAAAACATGTTGAATCAACTCCAGCTATATTGTAATGACCTAGTTGCTGCTGATACTATTTGTATTTAACATAAGCTTAAATCAAAGAGCGTGCTGATTCAGAAAAGATACCTGTTACTTCTGTAGTCTGTAATTGTTTGAGTTGTTATTTTCTCTTTCCTTTAATAAATTCATCCATTTTTTGCCAGCTTCATCAGAATTTCTCTTGGGTGACAAGCATGAATTGGATTTAGTATATCGTTATTACTTATTAGACTCCGTCTACTTGTGATAGGTTGGTGGTGAAAAGATGTACGAGAAAGCAAGAAGAGGGGAAATCATCGAACTTTCACCGAGGAGGATTTCAATTTTCGAATTTGACGTGAAGCGGAGTTTAGATGACAGGTTATTTTACTGAACTCTTCTAGTGCTAATCTCGTGCCACATGGATGTCTCAACTATTGAAAAATCATCTCTCTGCGTTTATTGTCTGTGCGTACGAGTTAAAAGCCCTAGCCAAGGTTCTCTCAGAGCGTCTAAACATTCCTAGGGTGCTTCCTAAGTGTCCCTCTATACTGCATTGAATTCTTTAGTGCGAAATGTACACTCAAGTTTTGTTTGAGGGTGAGGTGGAGAACTCATTCTGATTGAAAGCAAGAAATATATTTCTCGCAGAGTGCTTTATTGGAGTTGCACAAACTTCCTCCCGTCCCTCCCGATTGTGGAGTAATTCTTGAAGTATGTCTATAAATCAGACATGTTTTTTTTTCTTTCTTTCAGATATGCTTTCATGTGAAGCAGAATTAGGATATTTGCGACAGATATACTTATAGTTTACATGCATTGACATGAGCAAGTATTTTGGTTGCTAATGGTTGTCACTCCACTAAAGCTGGTTTATTATTTCGCCAAAAGTTTCATATTGAAGATACTTCTTTTTTGTCTCCTTTTCTCTTTTTTCCCTTTTTTGAATTGGCAGACAGAATGTCATTTTCCGAGTTAGATGCTCAAAAGGTACCTATGTCCGATCACTATGTGCAGACTTCGGAAAAGCTCTTGGCAGGTACTATATAAAGATAATATTCGTTTTAATACTAAAAAAGGTTCTACATTTTGTGATAGATGATGAGAAATGACAAATGTTTTAGTGATGCATAATTTCTTTTTAATTCTTAATGTTCTTCTAAGTGGATTCAAACCCAAGCTGAAATTTTTACTTGCAGTTGTGCTCACTTGACAGCTCTAAGACGAGATTCAATTGGTAAGACACAGTTATTTTAAGTTCAGTTTTTATTGAAAGTTACTGAAAGCCTTAGGTTTTCTTGTTTTGTATCTAAAATTAGTTGTGACAAAGGGTTCCCTTTATCTAGAACATCAAGAGATAAGAGAGGTCTTCGTTGAATTTTTGATTGCTGCGAGCAGCTTGTGGTCAGGGTTTGTGACAATGCTATTGTAGTATTAGAGAGTGTTGCCTGAATCTTGCACCTAATAACACGGCAAAGAACACCATATATGCCTTTTATCTGAAGCTAGGTCTTGAATTCCACAAGCCGAACCCAATCCTTATTCGTGCAAGTAGTTGTTCAGTACTTAGCTAATTGTGCTCTCTTTACCTCACAGGAGAGTACTCAGCAGATGATGCTTGGGAATTTCAAGAGTTGGAAGAGGCAATCACCAAAGGATATTTGTAAGATTCTTGGAAATTCTAGTGAGCATAGTTACCCAATACCTGTGCTGGTGGAAGACTAGAAGGTAACAGGTACCAGTGGAACAGTCGAGGTGCACCCGGACACCACCATTGTAAAGGAAAAAAAAATATTCTTGGAGATTCCACATTTGTTGGTGGCAATTAGAGATCTATACTAGCTACCTTAACCTCAACAAAGGATTTTACTTTCTCCAACACTTTACCTCTTTCTTTGCTTTTTCCTACTTCCCTTAGTTTCTGGGCAGAAGTGTTTTAAGTTATATCCTTTATAAGTTGAAGATAAGGGTGAATGTAATAGCTCTTTGTAACCATTTCTGGTATTAATTGCACTTTTTTTTTTGTTACAACCTTTAGTATGGCACCGTTTTAAGTGAAGTGCAACAAAAAGGGGATCATTCTTTATGGCATTACAAATGAAATAGGTCTATCGCATTATGGAGTTTGATATCTTATCCTATGTGTCGACGCACTTAACATTTTCTCTGGCATTTTCAGCACCAAGAGAAATGAAGCTGGGAGGAAGGCAGTCCCTGTGGATAACGTAACATTTGCATCAAGATAAATTAACAAAAACTTCAGTATGTTACTAGCATTTCAAATATTAAAGTTCACTACTCTCAAATATCGACCACCAAATTTCATCTGGTAAATAATGACACTTTAGTATGACCATAAACGGATCCCGCGCTTAGCGGGAGCTTAGTGCACGAGGCTGCCTTTTTTATCTTCAAGATGTTGACATGACCATATGAATAAGTACCTATACAGGAGTTAAGACTTTGAACTCAAACAAGCATAAACCACAAGTTATCAGGAGGCTGACACGAAAATGGATTATATTACTACTAACAACAAAAAACAAGGAGAATACAGAAGTTTCTTTCTACCCGCTTGGAGCTGTAAACCATCATTAGATATTTGCACACAAAAATTAACGTTTGACAAGTCCTACAAACATTCTAAATCGTGTGAGTGTCCCACCTAAGTAGTTGTAGAATTAGGGGGATCAATTCCCATTGCCTTGTAATAGGTCATCTCTGCAGTAGCCATGCGATCCTGAAACATTGTCCATTCTCTTCTACACCTTTCTCTTACCTGAACCAAAATAGAAGTTGATATAATCAGAGATCAACATACTCCTTTGTAACAAGATTACACAAACACTTACAGAATCATGCATGATTGGGAAGTATGGGTTTGAGTTCACATACATTAGCATACTAGTTCTCGGATTGGTGCGTTGCACATGTATCCCATGCTAAGTAATATAATATATTTTAAAAATACTATAATTCTGTTGATATTAATTAGAAGAGGGGGAAGGGATTAGAAAGCATGATTATTATTTATTAATATATAATATTTATTTTTAATTTTGTACATTATAGTTAAACGTTTTGAATCATGAATGTATTTACAAGAAAATGATTTTGTGCATAAAAAAATCTGAAAATTCAAGTTAAGAGAAATAAAAGGAGAATTATCGTAAATGCAAGCTCTAGAAATTTTTTATACATGCATGAGATGTTTAAGAAATAACTTTATTAGTAGTATTTATATCTAATATGGTATTTATTATAATAATGAGTATTTACATTTCTATCCCAAAAAATTTAGCAATATTTAATAGAAGGGCAATAGTGTCATTCAACTTTATAATGATATTTTGGTATTTCAGTCTTCAACTAAGATGTTCACACTTATAATATAGTATGATATTTTGGATATATAATGAAAAGAACAAGCATCTCAAATTTCATCTATGAACACAAATATTCGAACGTGGTTTGACATATTCATATGCAAATTCAAAAGGTGATCAAATTGTTATTAGTTTTTTTATTCATATTTTCCTTAATCATCAGTTTTTCATGGTCAAATTTCAGTATACAGGAGAATGAAATACAGCACATACCCCTTCCCATGGTGCCTTGCCATTCTCTGATTTACCCTGTCAAAATAAGAATAGAAGATAATCATTGTAGCCAACTTTCATGTTTGTATGATATACTCTTAATGACGGCCGAAAGATGGATAAACCTGGCTCCCAAGTGATGGAACAGTTTGATGCACAATCCACTGAGCATCTACAACTCCTATCTTTTCATGTGCCGGCTGCTCGTCCAAAAGCATTATTAGGAAAAAGACCATTTGAAACAGATCATATGGGAATGTGTCCCCCGCATCTTAAAGTATACTACTAACCTCCACACATCTCCTAAGAGCAAAATCAAGACCCCACCCATGGACCAAGTCATTCTGCAATAAAGAATCAAGAATTCAGATGTGCAGTAACCAAATGGGTAGCAATCCTCCTCCCCCACAAATATTCTTTTTTGTTTTACTCTAAATATCTTTCTTTGAGGGGTCTTGTTTTAAGTTTGTGGGAGCGGGGGCTGCAATGAATGGAGAGATATTTAATATTTGATACCTGGATCATATGCCAAACACACCGCCAGGCCTCTCGAGAGAAAACAGGCGCCATGATCTCGATAAATCTGATTGCAAACGAAATAACAGTTAATATTGACACCAACCTTTTTTTTTTCATTTTTGATACAACATTGACACCAAACACAAAGTGACATCAGTAGTTATTGGTAAATATCACGCATTCCATACGCTGCACAAGGTGGCAAATGTGGATCAGCGCACCACCCTGGTCTTTCTTCTGTTTCCCTGTAGGCAGGAGCAATAAACTGTTTATGAGATCACGCTATGTGTACATGGGATGCTTTAATCAGAGCAGTTGTAGGTATAATGCAAGTACTATGTTCCCTACTTGTGAATTTCAGTGTCATTTCGCCCTTTAGTCATTTGCCACGTCAACCCACTGTTTGGTGCTAAACCAGGCTGGGAAATATCCAAACCATGTTTCACCACCAACTTTATATATCTGCAGTTGCATTGAAGCCTTAAGAGTCCACAGACAATTCAACATATTGACGCAAGGCTCTGAGAATAATCATAACTTACTCCTCTGCATTAAAATTCTCAAGTCCCAAGTCTTCATCCCAGATGAATATATAGTCATAAGGTGCTACAATGTCAGGATGCAGAAAACGTTTTGCATACCACCTTTCAACAAAATGAATAAACTTTAATACTTACCACAAATCCATCAAAAATGTTGAATAATTGAGGATAAAAAAGAATTCACAATAATAGTTACCATTTAGTTTGTTTCGGTGTACTGACATGGATAGCCCGCTTTGACCATTCAAGGTCATCCCATTCACTTGTTTGACCATCATAGTGAAACAACATAATAGTAAAGTTCTCTGAAAACTGTTCACAATACAGAAAAATAAGCATGCTGAGATATACAAGTAAAATTTTGGACTTAAAATCTTCCTAAGTTGGCAGCAAACCAACCCTTTTGTTAACCTACATTTTCTTTCTATCTTTTCGCTCATCTCTGGTAACCCTAATTCGTAATGAGATTAAAAGTGGGATTAATTCTTTGTCGGGAAAAAAGTAATTATTCACTGATGTGTTAAATGATCAGTAGAGCTTCACCAATGGGAAGCAAAACATTAAACCCAAAAACAAAAAAATGAAGCAAAAACACGACATAAAAACTCTTTTGAGATGAGAGGTGGGGCTAGTGGAATTAGCAAAGGAAGGTAAAATTGCCCTTATCAGGAGTCCAATCCCGGTCCCTCAAAAACACAGTCTCATCTGAATGAGATGAGCCAAGGACTGCATTATATGGTGCAAAAGTTACAAGCATATACTCCCTCTGTCTCAAAAAGAATGAACCTATTACTATTTGGGGAGCCAAACGAGGTTTTCTTTGACCATGTTTTTTGCAAATAGTTTTTCAATATTTTGAATTGTTAACTACTGTGACTTGTAGTACTTTTTATGTAGTTTCTAAACATGAAATTTTTTTAAAATGCTTAAAGAATCTATGTCCGAATTCACACCGAGAATTAGTCAATTTGACCCTCGTACTCCGAAAAGGTTCAAACAAATTGAAAGGAAGGGACTATTAGTCACGCTTCTGATCCCTTATCCAAGAACAAAATAACCCCTGAAAATGAAAGAGCAGGGCTCACAAGAGCGAGTACAAGGAAAAAAAGTTAGAGAGGCTTGGGCACAACCTTTTTCACTGCTGCATCAATGTTACTCTTCTGCTTGAGGCCGACCGTGAAGGTCACAAGGTACCTTGGTTTGATGATCAAGTCCTGCATATCAATGATGAAGCTGATTATCATAGAGGTATATAATACATAATCATTATGTTTTCTCATCCCAAAGAAAAAGGAAGGAAAAGAGAGAGACATGGACATCGTTCAGTTTTAACGTACAATGGCATCATAAAATCATATTTTAGCTGCCGTTGCAACAGTTCTTATTAGTCATCATAGCGGGATAACATAAATTTTCAGTGTCCAACACTATATGGCAAGCTATAGCAAAATGTTTGTTTGAGCACCAGAAACCAGAAAGATGCAAGCAGTGTTATAAATAGCGCTCGCTACAGCACTAAAAGCGTGTAGCGACGCGAGGCGAGCGTGTCGCTACAGAGGGCCTGTTGCGTTGCGATTCAAAATAGCGGTCGCCATCCTTGTGTAGCGAGAGGCGACAGTGTGGCGAGAAGCGAGCGTAGCGCCACTATTTAAAAAAAGAAAAAAGAAAAAAGGCACTTAAGTCGCAATTAGGGCTTGCGATTGACATTTGACACAGAGCTTCTTTGAGCTTCTTCAATTGCGAACAAGTTTCGACCAGCCATCGTCTTCTTCTGCCATCGTCTTCTTCAAGCTTCAAGTTTCGACCAGCCATTGAAAGACCAAGGACCAGGTATGCTTCTTCTTCTTTCTTCTTTCTTCTTTCTTCTTCTATCTTCTTTCTATTTTTTTTCCTCTGTTTTTTGTCGAAAAGAACAGAAACGGAGGTCTGTTTTTGTGCTGAATTTTTTGAGCAAAATGCAGAGGTCTTTCTTCTTCTTCTCTTCATTTTTATTTGGCTCTGTTTTGGTAAAATAACAGAGGCTGATTCGAGGCCCTGTTTTGGCAAAATACAGAGGTTGTTTTGCCGATATAATGCTAACATTCATGAAGTTGTAGAATTTGAAAATCTAGAAGAAGAATAGATGTTGTTTGTTTTAGACTATTAGACTTTAGTTTATGAATCTACTACTATGAGTCTATGACTATCTATTGAGTCTTTAATTTTTGAATGATATTTATTAATATATTATTGTTATTGAGTTTTTAGTTATATGTATATAAATTTTATGTTTTTGTATAAATTGTCGCTTCACATCAAAAAGGCGAGCGCTTAGCTGCACGCCTCTTGCCTCAGTGAAGCGGGCCCTCGTCGCTATTTGTCGCCGCACGCTATCCAAAACACTGGATGCAAGTATGTCTTGCCCACTTCAGCAGTTACCTCAAAATTTTTGTTCGACTGAGCAACTAGTGGAGAATCAACTACTATCCAGAAATCAACTTCAAAAGATGGTTAATTCCATGCATGGGATTATGGAACAAAGAGGGTATCAGCAATGTGTTAACACATGGATTAATTTCTAAGCATATCAAGTCTCAAATCATGCCATCAATTTGCATAATATGAAGTGGTAGCTGTTGCCAAATAAAAAAAAGAATCAATTGAGTGCTTCAAATCTATGTTGCTCGGACTCTCCGAAAATATCGTCGGGTACGTTTCAGATCCTCCAAAAGTAGTGCTTTTCTGGAGGATCCGACACGGGTATGGCAGTATTTTGGAGAGTCCGCGCAACATAGCTTCAAATTGGAATCGTCGCTGAATTGACAAACCTCACTGGGCAGGCCCCATAACCTCCGAGTATAAAGATCAGACTCAGATGCTACGATACCCGGGGGTAACTTCTCGGCACCTCTGGGATTTGACGGAACCCAAATCTGCAAGATTGCCACAAGTGGCATAAATATCAAACAGCAGTTAGTAAAAATTGCAAAATTAGAAGTGGAATCTCCTATAAGCGACAAGTAAAATACCTTTGGGTCATTATTCTTGTGTGAACTGCCACCGCGTCCTTTTAGGGAATTCAAGACATTTAATAAAGCTTGAGTTGAAAGGCCTGAGTACTTGTCCTCTATAGTTAGATCAATTGATTGGAAAAGATTAGTAGGTAAAGGCAGCTGCAAAATTGAAATCCACAAGCACATTTACCTTATCAGCGCTTATTCAACTGATACTTAAAAAGAAAAATGGCATATTAAATACGTTCATATCAAATTCAATATCAAAAGTAGATCCCCTTGCCTTGGTCAATGAAATTGTAGGAAAGGTTACACCTAGGAAAAACCCAAATACAACTCCAATAAAAGTAGTCACGAAAAGCCTCATCGTCTCATTCCGTCTTCTCGAGATTGGGCTGTAGATATTCAACAGTAAGCTAAGCTCATTACCACTTTTAACAATAAATAAATGGATCAACCAATCAAAACCAATCACGCCTCAATCCCAAACTACTAAGGATTCCTATATGAATAAAAACCCTTAAAATACTTCAAATATTAAAACCTTCGCTTCATAGGCGTCCCCATCTTAAGTCGCAATCCTTTAGCAGTAGTTTCACAGCCAGAAAAGAAGAATCTGCAATGAGTTTACTAACATCTGCTAAGCCCAAATGTGCAAATGTGAGTTCAAATATTTCCAGCGCTCCACACTAGAAATCCACTATTTTTATGGCAATTTGGCCAACAACCTACAACCAGAAAGTAAAATAGATCAGTTCTTTGCAATTACTAACACTTTACTTGAGTAAAGTTCCCATTTTTCCCTTCATTCTGTTACAAATGTTCCCAAAGATTTATTGTATTTTGCAATTACTAAAACTTGAGTAAAGTTCCCAATTTTCCTTTCATTCTATACCAAATGTTAACAAATCTTTATTAATTAGCTCACTTGGTCTGTAGTAGTAAGTTCAAATTCAAATCTTCCATAGTTCCTAAAAGAGAAATAATTTCAAAAAAATTGCTTTAAAATGCTCTAAAAACATAAATAATATTCAAATATTATCCTAAAAAGACGCAGAATTTACTTAAATATGCTCTAAAAAAATATCTGAAGACAAAAAAAAAGTTTAAATTCTGAATCGACCTGAAGTTGCTGATCTGGCCCAAAGCGAAAGAGTTGCAAAATTTATAAACTTTAACGCAATTCGCGTTTAATGTTTCATCGAAATCCTTACGATGTTTAATATAGGAAAAAATCCAACCTTGGAATTGTCAAAGAGAGCATATATACTCTCTGTCCTGATGTCTTTGGAAGTAAACAAAAACCAAAGAAAAAAACAGTCTCTTCTACCTGGGACCAGTCCTCTTTCCTTTTGAGTAATTTATTAGTTTTTGTTTTTTGTTTTTCTTTCAACGCTTTTTGAATGACAGACCCACATTTTCTACTTTATTAAAATCAAAATTTTACACTTTTTAGTCATTTTGTAAGGAAATTAAATAAGCATTACTCCCTCCCGTCCACAATAAAAAAAAATTGGCTATTTTTTTTTGTAGTACAAAATAAGTGGTTTTTTTAGATTTTAAGAATTGATTAATTATTTTTTCCCTACATTTTCGTTGGAGTAAATAATGTTGGAGATAGTAAATAATGTGAAGAGATAGTAAAGGTTAATACATTCAATTTCATTGCTAATTAATGTTAATTGGTGAATTTCTTAATATGTGTGAAAAAAACTAAAAAATCACTCATTTTGGTCCGGAAGAATTATTTGTTTTGAAATGAACTTGTACAGAAATTATAATATTAAAAATTTAGAAAATGAGATAGTGCGCCTACACGGCCATCATCCATAGTATCCGACAAAGTGTGTTCAAATGGTCAATGGAGTGAATGCACAAATTTTAGAGCCAGCGACGGAGCCATATATATTAAGGGGTTGTCAATCGATAAATTTTTAACATGTTGCTAGGTAAAAAAAAAGTTCCTGAATATATATATACTATATATTGACACATTTTGGCTTCTTTGTAATTTTTTTTTTTTTTTTGACCTTTTTAACGTAAATCCTGGCTTTATCACTACTTAGAGCCAAGGTTTAATTGTTTCGTGGTTTACCATCATGTAGGGAGTAACTCTTGATTACCAAGATTTAGGCAAATATGAACAAATTGAAACTTAAGAAGTATCAACCTTTAAATTAATCGATGACTAACTATGATTACAACTTAGAGAACATGGGATTTTTAAAGATTTGGAAAAGCTTCGTTTACGCCAAAGTCAAAATTAGCAACGAATCCACATATTTAATTAATATCCATCTCCAATAAACTTTAACTATTTGAAATCGTTGCAACCACACCATGTTGTATGCATGAAACAAGAAATTAAGATTAGTGCAAAGCACCAAAACAATCACTTAATAGTTTCCGCAAAATGTTAAATATATCAAAAAGAAAATCAGTTTGTCAAAACGAATTTATGACTAATCCCCCTCACGGTGCAAGCTGGAGCGTGGACAACTGAAATGGGAGCCCAACATCAATAACAGTTAATTGGGATGGACGTAGCACCAATAACATGATAATGGACTTTGATTTATCTCAACCCCAACTAGCTCATGAGTTGAAGATTATCAAGATCATATACGGAACGCAACAACTCTGTATGGGTCAAAATCTGACTAAGGATATTCAACACGGAATCATAATACTGAAAGTAATTTGGTCGAGGTCGACTAATAACCGATGGAGCTCACCGTCGAGCAGTCGATCATGGCCGAGGTCAAATGCCAGAAGAAACAGTAACTGTTAGTTTAGTAACGAGATTTTCGAGAGAGTATTCAATTGTTTGTACTTTTAGGGTTAATTGGGGGTGTGTCCCTTATAAACTAAAAGAGAGACCAAGTGATAGGCATGTCATATTCTCTGATAAGAACTTTCTTGAAAAGTAGAATCTCTAGATATGCATCACCTTTCTAAAGAGATTCGTTTTGTTGATTATTCTATACTTTTCCCATCAGATCCGAGAAAGTCTTCAATATTCTAATAGTTATTTGTCATTCATCATTGTCAGAAGGGGGAATCATCCATCTCATTCAATATTGGGTGAATCATTCTCCTTATTTACAATATTTAGTGTCATTTATTGTTATTTAATGCTTGATATTCTCCTCTCATTATTGGCCTTGAAACATTAAATACACGTTGCATTAATTATGTTCCGCTATTGTTCAACATCATCCACATAGGCTGATTATAGATCTGAAGTTATTATTTTAAACTAGGCTTAACCTCTCATATATAAAATTAATTAGTTTAACCAAAAATTCATAATTTTTGGTCGAACAATTTAGCGCCGTCTGTGGGGATCGAACCCACGACCACGTGGTTAAAATCCACGTGCTCTAACTCAGTTGAATCGAACGAGGAAGTCCCCCAGTCCCTCTTCAGGTAATTGTTTGATGGCAAATATATCATTCTCTCTTGCCTCTGCTTTCTTAGCTCTGGCATGGGCCGTTACGGACTTTCTTTGGTTAAATTAATTAATTTTGTATATGAGAAGTTAAGCCTAGTTAAAGATAATAACTTAAGATCTATAATAAGTCTATGTGGATAATGTTGAACAGTGTCGGAACAGAATTAATACAACGTGTATGTAATGTTCAAGGTCAATAATGGAAGGGAAATATCAAGCATTAAATAACAACAAATGACACTAAATATAAATAAGGAGAATGATTCACCCAATATTGAATGGGGTGGATGATTCTCCCTACAGTGATGACTGACAAATAACTATGAGAATATTGAAGACTTTCTCGGATTTGATGGGAAAAGTATAAAATAATCAATAAAACGAAACTCTTTAGAAAGATGACGTTTGTACTTATCTAGAGAGTCTGCTTTTCAAGAAAGTTCTTATCAGTGTATATTACATGCCTATCACTTGGTCTCTTTCTATTTACAAGGGACACACCACAAATAAACTCTTAGGGGTCGTTTGGTATGAGTGTATAAGAATGTATATTGCTGGTATAAAAATTTAATACCACCTTAATACTTCGTTTGGTTAGCAAACCAGGTATAAGTTATCCCAGGATTAAAATTAACCCCGAGATAACTTATACGTTATAGAGGGTGGGGTAACTAGCACCGGTATAACTTATACATTCTTCTAACAAATTATGCAATTGTCATATTTAATACAACATACCAAACAGTGGATAACAAACAATCTCACTATAACTAACCCCAGCATAACTTATATCAGTATAATTTATCCCGCCATAAGTCGTATTCAAACCAAACGACCCCTTAAATTACAAACAGAGAGAATATTCAATGGAATATTCCCTCAAAAATCCCGTTACTAAACTAGTTGTTATTGTTCCTTCTAACACTTGACGTCGGCCATGATCGACTGCTCGGCGGTGAGCTCCATTGGTTATTAGTCGACTTCGGCCAAATTGCTTTCAGTATTACTACTCCGTGTCGAATATCCTTAATCAGTTTTTGACCCATACAAACTCCACATCCCAGCGATGCAGGACTCAACAGTTCGATGAAGTTGGATGAAATTTGATGCAAGAACTCGAAAGGACTGAAAATTTCTAGAATGGGAGTTTAATTTAGTGCCATATCTTTCATACTAATTTCTTTATGATGTTGACATAAACTAAAGAAGTTAAAGAGCGTCGAGACAAATTGTTCAAAATCAGACGGCAGCAATGTCAGAAAATACATTATGAAGAAACAAATGGAGAGCAACAGATAAAACAAAGAAAATAATGTGATTAATGTCCTATACTTGTTTGTTTTCCTACAAAAAGCACAAGGTTATCCCGTGGACTGGCACAAAACAGAAATATATTACTAAGAAAAAATTAGCAGAATGCATAAACTCTTTCTCCCCTCTTGGAACTGTGAACTAGATAACTTTAGGCTAATTAACAAAGAGCTTAAGGTTTATGCTCTAACAATGTGCAATATATTTACATAATGAGGTCGTTTTCAAGGTAAATTACAAGTAAAAGCATTTATTGGTAAGCTAATAAAATTGGTAAGTAACTACTAACAGTGTAAAACATCTTTAAAATTGTTAGTGCCTATAACTAAAATCCATAAAGAAATGTCTGGCATCCTAATCATGTGATTTTCCACCTAATGAGATATAGAATTAGTGGATCTATTCCCTTTTGCCTTGTAATAATCTTTCTCTGCAGCAGCCACACGCTCTTTGAACATTGCCCATTCTCTTTTACACCTTTCTCTTACCTAAGCCAAAATAAAATGATGGACTTAGACAATATAACCAGATATCAGCATATTTCTTTGTAACAAAATCGCGCAAACACTTTGTCAGCTAATGCAACAGATAAAAACTTCATGGAGAAGCTATCTCAAAATCATGCATTGACAGGAAGTACAGCTTTTAAGTTCAGACAGAACAATTAATAGTGTGTGATACAATGAAAAGAACAAACATAATTCATCCATGAACCCAAAAATTTGAACTCAGTCGAAAAGTTCATATGCAAATTCAAAATGTGATAATAATGTTGTTTATTGCGTATTCTTATTTTCTTTAACCGTCTGCCTCTCTTGGTCAAATTTCAATCTAGTGGAGAATCAGAAATTGCAACATACCCCTTCCCAAGGTGCTTTGCCTTGCTCTGCTTGTCCCTGTCGAAAAAGATAATCATCACAGCCAACTTTAAATTTAATCCAACATACATCGAGGCTGAAACGGGGATATACCTGATTCCCAAGTGAAGGAACAGTCTGATGCACAATCCACTGAGAATCTACAACTCCTATCTTTTCATGTGCTGGCTGCTCATCCAAAAGCATTATTAAAATAAGGCCCGTCAAATAAGAATATAGGAGAATTTTACTGCACTGCATAAGGTGGACTACTTACTTCCACACATTTCCTGAGAGCTAAATCAAGACCCCATCCATGGACCAAGTCATTCTGCAATAACAATTAAACATTTCATAGTTGCATTTTTACAAAATGGTTCATATCCTCCTTCCCCGCCTCCTTATGCCCAATATTCCTTTTCATTTTACTCTATGTTTCTCACTTTTGCAGGGNGGGGGGGGGGGGGGTGAAGAAGCAGCCACAATAAATCACGAAATGCATCACATATTTTATACCTGGATCATATACCAAACACACCGCCATGCCTCTCGAGAGAAAACAGGTGCCATGATCTCAACGAATCTGATTGCAGATAAAATAAAAAGTAAAACTACTGATACCAACCATCAAGTGAGAAAGGTATTTCCTAGAAAATATCATGCTTTAACATACGCTGCACATGGTGGCAAATGCGGATCAGTGCACCAGCCAGGTCTTTCCTCCGTTTCCCTGCAACCACAAACAATAGACTGTATATGAGATCAAGCCATATGTGCATGGAATGTTTTAATCTGTGCAGTATAGTAATGCAGGAATCCCTACTTGTGGACTTCAGTGTCATTACGTCTTTTTGCCATCCGCCATGCCAACTCAATGTTTGATGCTACACCAGGCTGCGAAATATCCAAACCATGTTTCTGCACCAACTTTATATATCTGCACTTGCATTAAAACATTAGAGTCAATGAAGTTCAACATTTTTTATTCACAAGAATGTGAGAAAAATCATTCTTACTCCTCTGCATCAAAATTCTCAAGCCCCAAGTCTTCATCCCAGATGAATATATAGTCATACGGTGCTACAATGTCTGGATGCAGAAAGCGTTTTGCGTACCACCTTTCAATCCAACAATTAAACTTCAATCTTACAAAGTCCATCAAAATGTATTGAAACACTGAGGATCAGAGGAATTCACAAAAAGAAGTTACCATTTAGTTTGTTTTCGTGTACTAACATGGATAGCCTGCTTGGACCACTCAAGATCATCCCATTCACTTGTTCGACCATCATAGTGAAACAACATAAAGGTAAAGTTCTCTGAAAACTGTTAAAAATGGAACTGTAAGAATGCACAGCCACAAAAGATGAAGGTACTTTGTTCTGCTGCGGACAAGATGATGGGAAATTATAATCCCACTCAGTATTATGCTGGGAATATTGCCAAAAGTCTTTCTTAGGTGGCAATACAGGATGTAATCTAGAGAAGCAAGAATTCAAACATTAACCAATCCTTGTATCAATCCAAATAGTTAATTCTTAGTTTAGCATTGAATAAAATACTGAGTAGAAAATAACCAAACAATTAACCCAAAAACAAATATTTTAAAAAAGGGATAATCTTTGCATTTCCGTTTGTCAAAAGATCAGAATTTCTGGCAAGTTTTTGCTTGTCTCAACTTGTTATTTTTTTATTCCAAATGCGAAATATGAGTATTCGAATCATTTTTGGATCTCAAATGTAACATTCTAATAAATTTGGCAACCTAAACATGATTGCATTTGCAGGCAAAAGCTATGTTAAAATAAGTGGCAAACAAACCTCAGGTTAGGCCTTACCTACTCCCTTATTCACAAATAAATGATCCCCCCAAAGGACAAGTCCAGGGCTCAAAGGAGTGAGTAGAAGGGAAGAGAGCTAAAGAAGGGTTGAGCCTAACCTTTTTGACTGCTGCATCGATGTTATTTTTCTGCTTGTAGCCAACTGCAAAGGAGACAAGATACCTAGGTTTGATAATCAAGTCCTGCAGATCAATTGATGAAACAGATTACAATACTGAGGGCTTTAACTTATAATGGCAATCTAAAAATCATGTTTCAGCTGGCTATTCAATGATTCTCATCTGTCATCATAGGGCTACAACAACAACGACCCAGTGTATTCCCACAAGTGGGTCTAGTCTGTCATCATAGGGGATTATATAAATTTCAATGTCTAAAACTATATTAACAGCTACGGCATAATGTTTCTTCCAGCCCTACAGAACCAGGAGGAGGCAACAATTTCATTAGCACACTTCAGCAAGTTCATTATTTGCAATCAGGAATTCTTGGTTTCCTGTCCATCTAAAAAACTTGAAGCAAACAGCTTTTTCTTATGATAGATTTCATCTGGTTATAAAAGGTTGTTACTAGGGCAATTGTTAGTTTAATAAGAACCCCTTCCGTCCAATTTCTTTGACTTATATGAACTATTAGAGACTCAACCAATATCCCTGAAATCAACTTCAGGATATGCTAGTTCTGTGTCATTAATAACTGAAAGAAGCCTTTTTAGTAATGTGTTAACACATGGATCATTTTCTTTGCATTCTAAACCTCACACTATGCCTTTGATTTGCATAATTGAACGGGTAGCAGTTTCCATCTACCGAACAAAACGAAGAGCCAATTGACTACTTTAGATAGGCATCAAGGCTGAAAAATACAGACCTCACGGGGTAGGCCCCACAACCTTCGAGGATAAAGATCAGACTCAGATGCAGTGATACCCGGTGGTAGCCTCTCAGCACCTCGAGGATTTGATGGAACCCAAATCTGCAAGATTGCCGCAAATAGCATAAGTCTTGAAAGGCGGTAAAAATTTCCAAGAGACAAAGTGCAATCCTATCTCTATATAACTAAAATTGACTATCAATATCTGAATGTAATAATGAAACGAGAATAAGAAACTCTGTTGCACCAAAGTGTCAAGAGTAGCTGCTTGTAGCCTATGTAAGCAACAAATCTTATACCTTTGTGTCATTATGCTTGTGTGAATTGCCTCTGTGGCTCCTCAGAGAAGACCAGGCATTTAATAGATTTTGGGTTGAGAGGCCTGAATACTTGTCCTCAATGAAAGAGAGATCAATTAATCCGAAAAGATTAGAAGGTAGGTTCAACTGCAAAATTGAAATATACAAGCAGATTACTTATCAATTCTTACTCAAGGGACGCTTAAGAGAAAAATGGGGCGGACTTAGCTAACAAGCAGTTATACTATCTTATTTTAATGTATACATACACAGATATGCACATGCACGCGCACACATATCGACACAACCCACTGATTCTAAATCTTGAATAGACCTCCATCTTAAACATGTGTGTGTGTATATATATATATTGAAAAGTAAAATTAGCTCCCATGCCTTGGTAAATGGAAGTGTAGGAAATGACACGCCTAAGAAAATGCCAAGCACAACTCCAGCGAAGGTTGTTACAAGAAGCCTCATCATTTCATTTCGCCGTCTGGTGTTTGAACTGTCACAGAGAGTGTAAGTTAAAAGCTTTATACTACCTTTAAAGCTAAATATTCTCCCAGGAAAAAGGCAATAAAGGCAAGCTGGTGAGAGGTAGTAGATGCCTCGTGGAATTAGTCGAGGTGCGTGCAAGGTGGCCCAAATAACACGATTATTTAAAAAAAAAGGCAATAAAGGACCCATAAATAAATCACTTAAAAATAGAAAAATAAAAACCTGCGCGTAGGTGTCCCCGTTCTGTTCATGATCCTCGAGGAGCAGTTTCAAAAAAACAAAAGGAGAAGCTACACAGAGATGAACCAAGGAGACTTCCAGTGACCCACAACAGAAACACCAAAACAGTATGGTCAACCTAAACACCTGTACATAAAAATCATAAGTTTAAGTTCTATGCGCCGGTATAAAAACTCTTTTTTCTTTTTCTTATTTAAAAATATTTTTTATATATATAGTGGGTAGGGAAAGGGGAAAATGGGGGAGGGAATTTTAAGGTGGAGAACCGAACCCTCACCAACAAGGTGAACGTTCAGGTAACCAACCAACTGAGCTACTAAGATTCCCCTACATGTAAATCTCTTCATAAGCATTAATTGACAATGTGGAAAAAGAAAAAAAACCTGCTATCACATGTTGAAATTCGCTGATAGTGTAAAAATTTTTACAGTAGTAGTGTTTATAACATGAATCCCAAAATCATTCCTTTGTGATTACCAACACTTGAGCGCATAAGTATTAACAGAACCAATCTTAGTCCCCCACCACCCACCCAAGCCCCCTTTTGCCCCTTCATTCTATTCCAACTCCAACAGATCAAATTAGATCACTTGAACAATAAAAATCAGTTCAAGCTTAAAATTACTACATAAATCTGTTCGGAAAAAAGGGATAATTGCCTTAAAATATGGAGAAATTACTAAAAGCTCTGTAACTGTACCTGAAGTGGCTAATTCCTGAGGATTAATGGTTAATCAATAAACTGCGGCTCAGTGGCAATTAAATTAGGTAAATTGAGATGTTTATAGGTAAAAATTCAACGTTGGACTTGTCAAATAGAACGCTCAAAGACTACTTTGATTGTTCTTAGTAGTTAGGGCAAAAAGATTAGGGCTAAGTCAACACTGGTAAGTGTCATGTTCTAGCACGTCGTTAGTAGCGGGAAATTTGAAATGAATCCAGAAATTAAGTGGGATTTATAACAGACGGAGCTCAGATTAGTAAAAACGCCTAAATAAATTGGAGGCGTTCTTACTATGATTAAGGGTGTGTTTGTTATTCTCCACAAATAGTTTGGAAAATATTTTACTAGATATTACATTTTTCTTAAATTGAAAAATATTTTCTGTTGTTTTCGTCTTTTTAATTTTCTATTTTCTGTATTTTTATTTTTCCGCACCATCCATCCCCCTACCCCGTATTACTCTTTCTTTTTTCCAATTTTCTGTTTTTTGTTTTTTCTTTTATCTCCAACCCCCCTCCCGCGAGGCAAAAAATAATAATTTGTTCCGATTTTTTCATTTTTCAGTTTACAAGTTCAAAATTTACAGGTTCCAAAGTTATGAGTTCAGAGGTTTATGTGTTTGGAAGTTTGCCGGTTTAGAAATTATTGAGTTTACGAGTTCGAAAGTTTAGCGGTTCAGAAGTTTATGGAATTTGTGGGTTCGGAAGGTTGTTGGTTCAAAAGTTTATGACTTCGTGTTTATTGTATCTAAATTATTTATGAATACTCTTAAGAAGTTATTTTACTTAATTTGCGTACCAAACACCAAAAAATGAGTAAGATTACTACTTATTTTCCAAGAAAACTTTTTCTTGAAAAATATTTTTTATAAAAAATATTTTCTACCAAACACACCCTAGCTTTGCATATTTTTTGACAAGTACAATAAGTTCAATTAATTAGCCATTTCTTGTTTTTTCCCCTGTATTTTTGCCAAATACATAAACGCCCCCTAAACTTGTTCACTTTGTTCATTTTGACACATTAACGAACCTTTTTTTATTAGACATTCAAACCTTATTACTTATTAGCTGTTATGTCCTTGTGCCACGACTATTCCATTTAACTATTGGTTTTAATAATATAACTGCAGCTCTATCATAGGCATAATACTTTTTATATTAGACATACCAACCTTGAAGTAATTTAGTTGTTGTTATAAATAGAATTCTATTTAGAGTGAATGTCTATCTTTTAAAGAGTTTTACTTTGTGACTAAGTTATTTTTTCTCTATAAATAGAGGGGTCTTACCCCATTGTAAATCATCCCAAAATTCAATAAGAATTTTCTCTCTCTCTGCAATATTATTCTTCTTCCTTTATTGTTTCATAACACGTTATCAGCACGAGACTCTACCGTCTCAAGAAACTCTTTGAGAAGATTAAGGTATAACTTTTCTCCTCTTTTTAATTATGACTGACATTATGAAAAGAAAGTCCGCTGCCCTTGAAATTTCGGGCAAGAACTATATGACATGGGTGTTGGATGCTGAAATACATTTAGATGCAATGGGTCTTGGAGACGCCATTAAAGACAAAAATAAAGCATCTACCCAAGATTTTGCTAAGGCCTTGATTTTCTTGCGACATTACCTTGATGAAGGGTTGAAAATTGAATATTTCACAGTCAAAGATCCACTTGTTTTGTGGAATGGCGTAAAGGAAAGATATGACAACTTAAAGTTGGTCACTCTTCCACAAGCACGATATGATTGGGTTCATCTGAGT
Source organism: Nicotiana paniculata (assembly GCA_005239505.1). Taxonomy (NCBI): domain Eukaryota; kingdom Viridiplantae; phylum Streptophyta; class Magnoliopsida; order Solanales; family Solanaceae; genus Nicotiana; species Nicotiana paniculata. Next base: position 19,804 of record ML312274.1, on the reverse strand, counting down.
CTCCAAGACTTTAAGTCTGTTTCTAAATATAATTCTGCGATGTTTAGAATTACTTCTAAATTGAAACTCGGTGGAGATACTATCACTGACTATGATATGCTTGAAAAAACGTTCACAACGTTTCATGCCTCCAACATGGTCTTGCAACAGCAGTACCGAGAGAAAGATTTCAAGAAGTACTCTGAGTTGATTTCTCTTCTCCTTGTGGCTGAACGAAATAATGACTTGCTCATGAGAAATCACGAAAATCGGCCCACTGGTCTACACCATTGCCTGAAGTGGATGAGGTGTATTCCCATTATGCTAAGCGTGGGAAAGGTCGTGGCCCTATTAATGATCGTGGTCGTGACCGTGGACAAGGAAGAAATTTTCCTGGTGTTAATCACCCTCCCCCCCCACCCAAGAAAAATAACAGCCAAAAGTGGAAAGGGAAAAATGAGAAGCCAAAGGCAAATAGTTCAGAAACTGAATGTTATCGTTGCGGTGGAAGGACAAATATTTATCGTGTACCAAGACATTTGGTTGAGCTTTATCAAGCATCTCTAAAGAATAAAGCCCTTGAAGCCAATTTTGTCTCTGACAATGATTTTGACATCACCCACTTGGATGTGGCAGACTTCTTTGAGCACCCTGATGGAAAAATAGATAACTTGATCGGTGATGGATCCATGGTTAAAGATGATTGAGTAGTTTAATCTTTATTTTTGCCTATTCGTAGTAGTTAATGAATAAACATTATATAATCATAGTTTTTTACATGAGTAATAGTTTAGGTTTATTTGTTTTATGAAACAATGTTAGTTTGTTTTAATTAAATGTAGTTTTAGTATTCGTTTTAAACAGAGTATCCAAATTGATCAGTTTGCTTAGTATTCGTTTTAAGCACCGTGATTCTTCCTTAGACTGCATTAAATATAAGAATTTCTATGTATTATAAGTAGTTTAGTATTCAATATTGCCACAAAAATTAAACAGAAAGAATGTGACAAACAGTTTGACAAAGAGAAGATAAGAAAAATAAAAAATAACCTTCTGTATAAACATCAAGTTCTAAGAATATACTATAATTCAAATTGTTCTGATCACGCCAAAAACATATTTTAAAGGTAGAATTAATATTTCAAATTCTAGATTGGCTCAGTACATGCATCAATACAATATTGCATCAATCGTTTGACTTTATTTCTTTTCCTTTTCTCTGAACATACTAATATTTATTCGTATATTTCTTTTGTATGTCAAATTACGGGAAGCAAATATGGATATCTCACAAATTAAACTTGGATCAATGTTTAATTATAAAAATATTTGTTTAGTTGATTCATGTACGACACATACAGTATTCAAAGAGAAGAAATATTTCTCTCATTTAAGTATGTGTAAGGCAGATGTTACTACAATTTATGGTAGTGGTAAATTAATTGAAGGCTCTAGAAGAGCTACTATAACTCTGCCTAAGGGAACAATACTTGAGGAGTTGTATTCTGTTTTGATGACTTACCAAACTTTTATACGAAGGACCAGGTTGAGGACCTAATGTATACACAGCATCACAAGTCATCTATGTCTTCAGGAATTCCGGATCATACATTGCTGAATGAGGACGGACCAACCAAGGGACTTGATCCTTCATCGGACTCACAGATTAAAGTACAGGTCAACTTGACAGCTGTAAAAAGCTGTGACAGAAAAGGTGACTGTCTGCTACTGTTCACGCTACAGTGTAGCAACAGTGCAGCAATCACTTCCTAGTGGTTGAGCCGTGTACCTCCAAGATTTTGGACATCTTTCTTGGAGTGTGCAATATTTGATAATATCTTGAGGCAAGAATAACAACATACTCACTTGAGCAATTACTAAGAATATTCAAGCATTAAGTGCTCTCAAGCATTAAAGACTCAAGGGCTTCAAGAGCAAGAAGACAACTCCATTAAAATCTCACACGTGGTCATCAAGTAATGTTAATGTCCTTAGTTGAGTTGTAATCTTGTATCTTGTCTTCATTGTATCCTACTAAGCTTTGTAGAAGCAACTAGTTAGGAACCTTTTAATCTTTCATCTTCCAAACTTGTGTGTGACTAAAGCTAGTCATGAGTCAAAGTCTTTGTAACTAGTTAGTGACAAAGTGGCTTGTAATAGTTTAGATTACAAGTTAGTAAAGTTGAAATCCTACAAGCGTAGGTCGTGATTTTTGTCCCCTTGAGTGGTATTTTTCCACGTAAAAATCCTTTGTCTCTTTATTCGTCTTTCTAGCATTTAAATCTGTGGGAACTAGTAGAGGACCTGGTCACTCTATTGTTTGGTGGACGCTAAGAAACCTTCAATTGGTGTCAGAGCAGGTTCTTTCTAAAAGGTTAACACCTATAAAGGATATCTAATGGCTGCTCCACCCAACTTTGAAGAAGGACAATCAACCTATAGACCCCCTAGATTCAACGGCCAATACTATAGTTGGTGGAAAACGAGAATGCATGACTTTATCATGGCTGAAGACTCCGAGCTTTGGGACATCATTTGTGATGCCCCTCATGTTCCATTAAAAAGGGTTGGAGAAGCAGTTCCTTTAATACCAAAAACCAGAAAGGAATACGATGAGGCAGGCCGAAAAGCTATAAAAAAGAATTTTCGCGCAAAGAAAATTCTCGTTTGTGGCAGTGGACCTGATGAATACAATAGGATATATGCTTGTCAGTCAGCCAAGGATATCTGGGATGCCCTGCAGACGGCTCATGAAGGAACAACACAAGTAAAGCAGTCCAAGATAGACATGCTCACTACGGAATATGAACTGTTCAAGATGAGGGAAGATGAGTCTATACAAGACATGCATACCAGGTTCACCTCTATCATCAATGAACTTCATTCTCTAGGTGATGTTATTCCCAGGAACAAACTTGTGCGAAAGATCTTAAGTGTTCTGCCGAGTTCTAAGGAAAGCAAAGTCAATGCTATCACGGAAGCAAAAGATCTGCAGACCTTAACAATGGATGAGTTGATAAGAAATCTGAGGACATATGAGATGAAGAAGAAAAAGTACAATGAAAGAAGGGAGCCGAAGAAGGAGAAGAACCTGGTTCTTCAGGTGGAAAAACATGAGTCAAGTGAAGAAGTTCATGACATGGCCTATCTCACCAAGAGATTCCAAAAAATGGTGCGTAGGAATGGTGGGATACCAAGAGGCAGATCAAGCAAGCCCAGGAACCATGATCTATGTCATAAATGTGGCAAACCTGGACACTTCATAAAAGATTGTCCGCTCTTGAAACAGGACAGCTACAAATACAATACTGACAAGGTTGCAAAGAGGAACCAGGTTCCTGAAAAGAGATTCAGTAAAAAAAGTGCAGATGACAATGTTGTGAGACAAGCTCTTGCTGCTTGGGGAGATTCATCCAGTGAGTCACACGAGGAACCTGAAGCAGAAAACAATTCCATGATGGCAGTCGAAAACAAGGAAAAGGAGTACGACTCATTGTTTGCCCTCATGGCTCAGATAAAGAAGAAGATGACTCGGAAGAGGTAGACTTCAAGGATGTTCAGAGAAATCTAAAATCCTATTCTCCTAAAAAATTACTGTCCTTATCTAATGTTCTTATTGATGCATACTATGCCTTAGTTGAAGATAAGGACCTCTTGACCATTGAACTAGGAGAGGTAGAACAAATTAGAGATGACTTACTGATGGTAGTTGTGAACCTAAAGGACACCGTGGGCAATCTTGAAAAAGAAAAGAGTGAAGATAGTGCTGCAACGAGGGATGAGTTAAAAAGAAAGACTGAAAGTTCAGTTCTTGATAACACTAGATTAAATGAGAAAATTAATACTGTAGAGCAGGAAAAAACAATCTTCATAATAAAATCACATGTCTAGAGGAAACTATCAAGAAACTTGAACTAGAACCTGGTCCACCAAGTGGTGAAAAAGGAAAAGAAATTGCTAGTGAAAAATATGTCAGGCTGGAGAAGGATTTGAATGAAGCAAAAGCTAATCTGTGTAGTGAGTTAGAGAAAAATAAAGAGCTACAGGTTGAACTGAGTAGAGTAAAATCTAATCTTAAGAAGGCCTTGAATTGGACATGGTCATCAGATGCTGTCACCACCATGTACTTTAACAATAGTGGAAATAGGCAGGGAATTGGATTTTCAAAGGAGAAAACCCCTTATAATACACACATCAAATACATCACAGTCCCTGACAATTGGCTTTGTACCCATTGTGGGAACAATGGACACTACAAGGAAAGCTGTCCAGCCAGGAACCAATCAGTCCAGAAAAATGAAATGTTTGCAGGCAGGAGAAAGCCTGAGCAGGGACCAGGTCCCAGCAAAAAACACAAAATCCTACCAGCATGGACTAGAAAAGTTCTCATTCACCCATTTCCAAATTACAAGGGACCCAAACTTGTTTGGGTTCCTAAATCTGACCATTGATTTGCGTGTGCAGGGATCAATGAGGGAAAGCGGGTTACAGTGGATTATGGACAGTGGATACTCAAAGCATATGGCTGGAAATACCATGGATTTTCTCTCATGAAGGCCCTGCAAGGAGGGGATGTGTCCTTTGGAAACGGTAAGAAAGGTTACATCCTAGGCTAGGAAGAGTTGGAAATTTCTGGAACACGCAATTGAAAATGTATACTATGTGGATGGCCTGAAATATAGTCTCTTCAGTGTTTCACAAATTTGTGATAAAGGAAACAAGGTAGAATTCTTGTAAAAAAACATGCACAGTTACTAGTTTAGTAACTGGAGAGGTGGTGTTGATAGCCAAGAGATACAAAAACATCTACGTTGTTGATTTCAAATCTCTGGAAGCAGGTGAGGTAAACTGCCTAAGGCAACTGAAGATGATGTTGAGCTTTGGCACAGAAGACTAGGACATGCCAGCTTCTCTCTGTTGAACAAACTGATAAAGAAGGACCTGGTTTGTGGTCTGCCAAATTCAAAGTTCAAAGATCACAAAGTATGTGATGCATGTGCAGGAGGGAAACGTGTGAAGTCATCTTTTAAACCAAAGAAAGATGTTAGCACATCCAGACCTCTTGAACTCATCCACATGGATATATGTGGACCAATGAGAATTCCAAGTAGGGGCGGAAAGAAATACATCTTTATGATTGTGGATGACTACTCTAGATTCACTTGGACATTATTGCTTCGTTATAAAGATGAAACATTTGAGGTATTTATGGCCTTTGTCAAGAAAATTCAAGTGAAGATGAACATGAAAGTGGCATGCATCAGGTCTAATCATGGAACGGAGTTTGATAATGCAAGATTTGATGAATTCTGCAATGAAAATAAAATCACACACAATTTTTCAGCTCCAAGGACTCCCCAGCAAAATGGTGTTGTGGAACGAAAGAACAGGACTCTAGAGGACATGGCTCAAACAATGCTAATAGACAACGGGATCGCAAAAAACTTTTGGGCTGAGGCAATTAATACTGCCTGCTACCTGGTGAACAGGTGCATGATTAGGTCCTTCCTGAACAAGACCCCACATGAACTGCTCAATGAAAGAAAGCCAAGGTAACTCATCTAAGGGTTTTTGGATGCAAATGTTATGTTTTAAATAACGGGAAGGATCAACTGGGAAAGTTAGATGCCAAGAGTGATGAAGGAATTTTTCTGGTCTATTCCTATCAAAGCAAGGCGTACAAAGTGTATAGCAAAAGGACTTAATGTGTGGAGGAGGGTGTTCATGTACTCTTCAGTGAAACTCCATTCTCAAACAATGACAACAATGGTGACGATCAAGACAACGAACCACTCTTGGTTCCAGGGGAAATCTCTTATGTCTAAGGCTGATATGATGAGTCAAACAATGGAGACAGTGGAAGGCAACTCAACCTCTTCCTCAGAACCTCAGGAGGAACCTGGTACCCCTATCTCTCCCACTGAAGCTGAGGAAAGAGTTGGAGATGCAGTGGAAAGTACTCCTCAGGTTGCAGAACAGGAGTCATAGGGAAGCCCAACCAACACACCAAGCACTTCCACTAATCAGCCTCAAGTTCCAAATTGGAAACATAAAAGCTCTCACCCACTTGATAACATAATTACCCCTCTTGATTCCGGAATCCAAACCAGATCAAAAACTAGAAACTCCCTAGCCTTCTTGTCCCAAATTGAACCCAAGAATATCAAGGAAGCCCTAAAGGATGTTGATTAGATCGTGGCTATGCAAGAAGAACTTCATCAATTTGAGAGAAACAAAGTGTGGCATCTGGTACCTCGTCCCTCAAACAGAACCATCATAGGGACCAGGTGGGTGTTCAGGAACAAGCTGGATGAAACGGGGAAAACAACCAGGAACAAAGCCAGGCTGGTAGTCCAAGGCTACAATCAAGAAGAAGGGATTGATTATGATGAAACCTTTCCTCCAGTTGCTCGTATGGAAGCCATTCGAGTTCTTATCGCCTTTGCATCTCATATGGAATTCACTTTGTTCCAAATGGATGTGAAAAGTGCATTCTTGAATGGTTATCTCAAGGAAGAAGTGTATGTCAAGAAACCCCTGGGTTTGAAAATCATATCCACCCAGTACACGTATTCAAACTCGACAAGGCCTTGTATGGATTGAAGCAAGCTCCCAGAGCTTGGTATGAGCGGTTGTCAAAATTCCTTCTAGACAATGGGTTCACAAGAGGAAAGATAGACAACACTCTCTTCCTAAAGAAACGAGGAAGGAACCTTCTCATTGTCCAGGTCTATGTCGATGATATTATCTTTGGAGCTATTGCAGATTCTTTGTGCAAGGAGTTTGCAACACTCATGGGAAGTGAGTTCGAGATGAGCATGATGGGGGACGTGAACTTCTTTCTGGGTCTCCAAGTCAACCAGTCTATCAAGGGCACTTGCATCAGCCAGTAGAAATACATCAAGGAACTGCTCAAAAGGTTTGGCATGGAGGATTCTAAGGTGATTGACACATCCATTGCATTGGCTACCAAACTTTACATGGATGATGTTGGCACTTCTGTGAATCAAACCATGTATAGAGGGATCATTGGATCACTTCTCTACCTCACAGATAGCAGACCAGCTATAGTCTTCAGTGTAGGACTATGTGCCAGATTTCAATCCAATCCCAAGGAGTCACATCTGAAATCATCTAAGAGGATCATGTGTTACCTCAAAGACACACAGGACCTGGTCCTTTACTATCCTTCAGGTGACAATTTTAATCTTGTTGGTTATGCTGACGCTGACTATGCAGGTTATCTGGTAGATAGGAAAAACACTTTAGGGATGGCTCATTTTCTTGGATCATGCTTAATCTCATGGGGCACAAGAAAGCAGAACTCGGTGGCATTATCCACAACTGAAGCTGAATATGCTGCAACTGCCTCTTGTTGTGCTCAACTGTTGTGGATCAAACAACAATGGGAGGATTTTGGTGTTTTCATTGACAACATTCCACTCCTATGTGACAACACAAGTGCACTCAATATGGCAAAAATCTTGTTCAACACAAAAGAACCAAGCACATTGATGTGAGACATCACTTTCTCAGAGACAATGTTGAAAAGGGTCATATCAGCATGAGGTTCTGTTGCAATGAAGATCAAATTGCAGACATCTTCACCAAAGCACTTGTAATAGAACACTTTGATAAGAACAGATTGGCTCTGGGCATGCTGAGACCCAATTAGGAACCTGGTTCTCCTATGGCTTTGAATGTCTTACTCAGGTTAAGATGCTAAGGTGTTTTCCTAATAAAGTCTAACTCACTTCAATACCATTGCAGGTATACACGCATGGTGATTACAGAATTTAATGAAGTGGCACTGTAGACCATGGAAGGATTGAGGTTTCTCTTTTCAAAATAAAACATGTATGGTACCTGGTTCCTATACGCCAGGTTAGTAGTTATATGTTTTTCTCTCCCTCTTTCTCGAAAAGTAATTACATTAATTACTTTTTCCACTATTCTCTCCCTCTCTACACCTTTTCAGAAACACATCACTTCTGTTCCTCCACCTTTCAACACCCCTACACGTTTTCCAACTCTTCAAACCGTCACTTGAACCAGTTTCCCTTCTCCTCCTCTCTACATAACTCCTCTCTTCTCACCATTTCACTCACTCCCACTTCTCTGAACCCAAAATCTTCCTTCTCACCTACTTCTTTCCCTCCTTGCTCACTGTGATTAACAATGGCGTCTCAAGACGAAATCGTCCCCTCCTCCATTGCTACCGACCTCAACATCACCCCTGATGAAGGCCAAGTTTCCTCACCATCCAAGAAAACCCTCTCTGCTCCCAAGCGATCTCAGGAAACCCTCTCTGCTCCCCCAGTACCAGAATCATCTCAGGAAACCTTAGTCCCTTAAGCTTCTCCTCCTCAATTGGAACCATCTCCATCCTCGCCAAAAACCCTAACCCTTACAGTCGCCACTCCACCTCCATCTCCCTCTGAACCACTGTCTGAGCCACTCATCCCTGAAACCTCTCCCACTTATGAAGCCTCATAGGAGGATCCTAGTCGGTACATTAACTCCGCCTTTCTCACCTCTCAAATTCCCATGGAATCCCCTGAAAAAGAGGCCGCCGAAAACATCATTTCCATCTCCTCGGAAAAAACCTCTGAAAGCCTTTGCACTCTTCTTGAGACTCAAAAATCCTCTTTGTCTGTTCATGAGGATGCTGGCACCATGGTCCCCTTCGAGTCTACTCAGCATGAGACTCCACCCTCAAAAACTAGTGAGGGACCTGGTTCACCATCATCTCAGCCTCAAAATGAGCCAATATTCTACACTCCCCTTCTCGAGTCTATTCATCCTCTCTATACTCCTGTGAATGATGAGGATGAAGATGATATGGTGCTTAGTGCAAGATTTAAAATTCATCACGGGGTCAGCATTTCTGCTTGAAGCGTCCCTTTACTAGACTCCAAAAGAAAAAAGGTTGTGGGTCAGGCTCTTGAGAAAAGCAAGAAGTGTAACAAGCCAAAAAAGGAGGCGTCTGGTAAAGGATGGTCAGATTGCAGTGAATAAAAATATTCCAGTTGTGGAGGTTGAAAAGGAACCTAGTTCCTTAGTAGAAAGAAAGAAGGTTGTGTCTAGGAAGAGTGTGAAGCCATCAACCTTGGAGTTTAAGGAGAAAGTGAAGAAGAAAGATGTTGGAGAGGTTAGTGGACAGAAATCTGCCAGTTCTAAGGAAATCTCAGTCAAAGTATCAGGAAAACGTAAGCGAGAAGAAGAAGAAGAACCAGCAGGGGAACCTGGTTCTGGGCAGGCTGCTAAATGGAGAGAAAATGTTAAGCGGCAAGCGGTGCTGTTGGGGCGTACCATTGACCCTGATATCCTTGATATGCTAGTTATGAGTCAACTCTTGGCTATGCTTGAGTTTCAGAAGTGGGACCATCTTTTGAATGTTAGTGGGGCCAAAAGCTATGACGATGTTGTACGGGAGTTCTATGGTACCTTCTTTCCCCCTGCTGAGTGCCATGCATATGTGATGGTGGGAGGTGTGGATATCGTGTTTTATGATGCTCTTCTGGGAGAAATTCTGGGCGTTCCATCAGAGGGTTTATCTTCAGTCGATCCAAAGAAGGATGCATGCAGCAACACCTTTCGGAAAATCATCATCAAACCTGGGTCTGTTCAGCATGGGGACCGGGTACATAAGAAGTCTATGCTGCCTATCTACCAGCTTCTCTTTGAGTTGGTAAACAAAGTTCTTCTCCCCTGGGCTAAAAGATGAACTGTTGCATCCAAGGCTGACCTTATTCTGATGGAGGCACTCGACAACTTCACTCCTGTCAACCTACCAGCTCTAATGATCAATCACATGAACAAAGTTGTCTCCCTCAAGGATGGTAATCATGGTCTTCCCTATGGTTTCTTACTTACCAGGATCTTCAAGTACTTCAAAGTACCCCTCAGTAATCCTCAGGTTGGAACCCGCAAACAAAGCTTCACCAAGATCACACTTGAGGAGTGTGAATGTATTGAGAAGGCAGGGGGCAGTAATTCTATAATCTCTCAGATGATCACTACACTGAATGCTGCCCAGGACACGATCAGGAAGCTGAAGGCTCAAATAACTCTTATGGAGGTGTCAAGCCAGTCTGATAAGGGGCCTGGTTCTTCTAGTTCTACTGATGAAGAAGTGTCCCGCCTGACCATGGAGAATGCAGAATCGAAACTTCAAGTGGAGAATCTGAAGGAAAGGCTTCTTCAGGAACAGTCCTCTGCGAATGCTCGCTTGGACCTGCTCCTTCGCACTCTCGCTGCCTCTACCTCTAAGCCCTCCTCCTCTAGTTCTCCCTAGGATTCCTCTCTCATCCGTTCACTTTATGTTGTTGCTCGTTGTTATTAATGTTGTTTCTTTTTGTTTTTTTGGGATTGGATAACATGTGACCGCTCCTATATTGGAAAAATCCAAATGAAGTCTTCTGCTTTCGAGCAAAGACTTCTACTATGTTTTTAAGTTTTTGCTGTCAATGAAATCAGTCCTTTTGTGTTCTACTTGTTGCTTTTCTGAATTTTATTCTATCTTTTACCATGATTGTGTGCACACAAGGGGAATGAGTTAACTTTAATGGACTTCCTTGATTTTTCTTGCCTAAGTCTGACTTTTTATGATGCCAAAAGGGGTAAGTTAAGGGGAATAATTGGGAACTCTGACCTGTTTGTGCAATGTTTAAGGGGGAAGCACAATCTAAGGGGGAAGCATATTGATAGGGGGAACTTGCTGGGAACCTAGTAGCTCATGTGTTACTCTATCACATTCACCTCCCAATTATAAAAGTTTGTCATCATCAAAAAGGGGGAAATTGATGAGTTGTATTATGTTTTGATGACTTAATAAGCTTTTATTTGAAAGACCAGGTTGAGGACCTAATGTATACAAAGCATCACAAGTCATCTATGTCTTCAGGAATTCCGGATCATATAGTGTTGAATGAGAACGGACCAACCAAGGGACCTGATCCTTCATCGGACTCACAGATTAAAGTACATGTCAACTTGACAGCTGTAAAAAGCTGTGACAGAAAAGGTGACTGCCTGCTACTGTTCACGCTACAGTGTAGCAACAGTGCAGCAGTCACTTCCTAGTGGTTGAGTCGTGTACCTCCAAGATTTTGGACATCCTTCTTGGAATGTGCAATGTTTGATAATATCTTGAAGCAAGAAGAACAACATACTCACTTGAGCAATTACTAAGAATATTCAAGCATTAAGTGCTCTCAAGCATTAAAGACTCAAGGGCTTCAAGAGCAAGAAGACAACTCCATTAAGATCTCACATGTGGTCATCAAGTAATGTTAATGTCCTTAGTTGAGTTGTAATCTTGTGTCTTGTCTTCATTGTATCCTACTAAGCTTTGTCGAAGCAACTAGTTAGGAACCTTTTAATCTTTCATCTTCCAAACTTGTGTGTGACTAAAGCTAGTCATGAGTCAAAGTCTTTGTAACTAGTTAGTGACAAAGTGGCTTGTAAGAAGTATTACAAGTTAGAGTGTTGAAGTCTTTGTAAGAAAATCATTACAAAGTGTCTTGTAATAGTTTAGATTACAAGTTAGTAAAGTTGAAATCCTAAAAGTGTAGGTCGTGGTTTTTGTCCCCTTGAGTGGGATTTTTCCATGTAAAAATCCTTTGTCTCTTTATTTGTCTTTCTAGCATTTAAATCTGTGGGAACTAGTAGAGGACCTGGTCACTCTACTGTTTGGTGGACGCTAAGAAACCTTCAATACTTATCATAGAGAATTCAATATTCTCCTCCAAGTCCAAGAGGAAATTGTTGAGTTTTAAAGATATTTGCCGAAATAGATATCATATTGAGACAATAGATGAGAATAATCTTGAATATCTCATCATTACCAAGAATGTCTCTGGCCAAAAGAGGGTTATTGAGAAGTGCCTATCTTTGTCTCTGGCCAAAAGAGGGTTATTGAGAAGTTCCTATCTTTATCTTTTGGCTTGTATTGGACAAGAATTAGTGCAATTGAGGCACATTCTACTGTAAACTAAAAGGTTACTGATTCCAATACTTTTGTACTTTGGCATGATCAATTGGGACACCCTGGATCAATTATGATGAGACGAATTATAGAAAACTCAAACGGACATCCATTAAAGAATTTAAAGATTCTTTTAAATAATGAGTTTTCTTGCACTTCTTGTTATAGATGCAAGATGCATTTCGCAACCTCGCGTTTGCAAAATTAATGGCACAAATAATCCGATTACAGGCGCCATTCCCCGATAATCCAATTAAGTCTATTAGACTTGATAATGCTGCTGAGTTTTCATCCCAAGCATTTAATGAGTATTGCTTATCAATTAGGATAAAAGTGGAACATTCTGTAGCTCATGTTCACACTCAAAATGACCTTGCAGAGTCTTTAATTAAACGTCTGCAATTGATAGCAAGATCGTTACTCATGAAAACGAGGTTGCACACTTCTGTTTGGGGTCACGCCATTTTGCATGCAAAAATGTTAGTTCGTCTCAGACTGACAAATTATCATAAATATTTCCCGTTGCAGTTAGTTTTGAGTCATGAACCTAATATATTCCATTCAAAATTTCTTGGATCCGCAGTATATGTGCCTGTAGCACCACTATATCGCACCAAAATGGGTCCCCAAAGAAGGTTAGGAATATATGTTGGGTTTGAATCGCCCTCCATTATTCGCTATCTTGAAACATTAACGGGGGATTTATTCGCTGCTCGATTTACAGATTGTCGTTTCGATGAGACACTTTTCCCAAAATTAAGGGGAGAAATTGGTGAAACTAAACGGAAAATTTTGTGAAAAAATCAGTCATTATCTCATCTTGATTCACGTACCTCTATTTGTGAAAAAGGGTGCAAAAGATTATCCATTTGCAAAGAATAGCAAATCAAATGCCAGACACATTTACGGATTTGAAAAGGATAACAAAATCACATATCCCTGTAGAGAATGTTCCAATCCGTATTGTTGTCCCTATTGGACAATATTCTAGTGTCATAGCTAATGAGTCAAAAGCACGCCTAAAACATGGCAGACCATTGGGTTATAAGGATCGAAATCCTAGAAAAAGGAAAATAAATGATCAAAATGACGCTACGAAAGAGTATCATGAAGAAATCCACGATTTAATAAATTCTGAGATTCATGAGAAAACTATTGAGCCCGAGACTCAAGAAAATAAGGAACTGTCAATAAATTCAATCGATATTGGGACAAATATGAATCGAGTGGATATAGTGGTGGATTATGTCTTTGCATATAATGTTGTATCTAGCATTATGCATGATAATGAGGATCTTGAATCTCAATCTGTTGGAGAATGTTGACAAAGATGTGGGCCAAAATGGCAAGAAGCAATCCAATTAGAGTTGAATTCACTTGCGAAACGTAAATTTTTTGGGCCTGTAGTCCAAATACCTAATGAGAACAATGAGGTACAAAGATATAAGGCACGTCTTGTTGCACAAGGATTTTCACAAAAGGCCTGGTATCGATTATGAAGAGACATATTCACCCGTTATGGGTGCTATAACTTTTCGTTATCTCATTTGTTTTGTTGTCCATGAAAAGCTTGACATGCATTTAATGAAGGTGGTTACCGCCTACCTTTATGGCTCACTTGAAAATGAGATATACATGAAAATTTTCGAGGGATTTAAAATGCCTAACGCACATAATTCAAAATCATGGGAAATGTTTTCAATCAAATTGCAAAGATCTTTGTATGGTCTAAAGCAATCAGGACATATGTGGTATAATCGTCTTAGTGAGTATTTATTAAAGGAAGGCTATATAAATGATGCCGTTTGTCCATGTGTTTTTACAAAGAAAACAATATCAAAATTTGTTGTACTTGTCGTATATGTTGATGACATAAACCTTATTGGAACTCCTACGGAACTCCAAAAGGCAATTGATTATTTAAAGAAAAAATTCGAGATGAAAGATCTCAGAAAGAAAAAATTATGTCTTGGTTTGAAAATTGAACATTTAGCAAATGGAATTTTTGTTCATCAATCTGCCTACATAGAAAAGGTACTGAAACGATTTTACATGGATGGAGCACATCCATTAAGTACTCCGATGGTTGTTCGATCACTTGATGTGAATAAGGATCCATTCCGACCTCGAGAAGAGAATGAAGAGCTACTTGGTCCTGAAGTACCATATCTTAGTGCAATTGGTGCACTAATGTATCTTGCCAACACTACAAGGCATGCCATAACTTTTTCAGTTAATGTCTTAGCAAGATATAGCTCTGCTCCTACAAGGAAAAATTGGAATGGAATCAAACACATATTACAGTATCTAAAAAGAACTACTGATATGGGCTTATTTTATGGCAATAATTGTAGTCCCGATCTTGTTGGTTATGTTGATGCTGGGTATTTATCTGACCCACACAAGGTTCGATCTCAAACAAGCTATGTGTTTATATGTGGGGGCACTGTCATATCATGGCGATCGTCTAAGCAATCAATTGTGGCTACTTCATCTAATCATGCTGAGACAATTGTTATTCATGAAGCAAGTCGAGAATGTGTGTGGTTGAGGTCTATAATACATCTTATTCGAGACAAATGTGGTTTGAAGTGTGACAAACTACCCACGATTTTGTATGAAGATAATGCAGCATGCATAACCCAATTGAAGGGAGGATTCATAAAAGGAGATAGGACAAAGCATATTTCACCAAAGTTATTTTTCACACATGATCTTCAAAAGAATGGTGATATCAATGTGCAACAGATTCGTTCAAGTGATAATATGGCTGATTTATTCAAAGAATCTCTACCGACACCAACCTCCAAGAAGCTAGTGTACACGATTGGGATGCGAAGGCTCAAGGATGTGAATTGATGTTCTCATCAAGGGGAGTTAATGCGCGTTGCACTTTTTTCCCTACAAGATTTTGTCCCACTGATTTTTTCTTGCAAGGTTTTTAACGAGGCAACCAAAAGGCGCATTTCTTAACATGTGTACTCTTTTTCCTTTTCTAGAATTTTTTTTCCATTGGGTTTTATTTTAGTTAAGGTATTAAAAAGACACATTATTTGTTGGATAGACATTCAAGGGGGAGTGTTATAAATAGAATTCTATTTAGAGTGAATGTCTATCTTTTAGAGAGTTTTACTTTGTGGCTAAGTCATTTTCCTCTTATAAATAGAGGGGTCTTACCCCATTGTAAATCATCCCAAAATTCAATAAGAATTTCCTCTCTCTTTCTCTGCAATATTCTTCTTCTTCTTTTATTGTTTCATAACCGCTGCTACATATTTATAAATTTTTTAATAATCTTTCAAAGATGAGCTCAAGGTTATTACCGGTTTAGGTGACTGAATGTTTTTCATTTTCAATTAATCTATATTTTTAAAGAATCAATATACAATGTTTTACTTCAAATAGTCAGTGACTTAGGAAAAAAGTTGATTGAGAAATGATAATTTCGTTAAGTCAAGCCAAGAATTTCGTTAAGCCTCTTATATGCCACAAAACTTGTCTTTCACGACAAAGTTGTGAAGCAATAAAACATCCATGCTAGAACAGTTAAAGGACATGGATCTTGGAAGAACAAAAGTAAAAGAAAAGATATTTAAAATCTTTTTTTGGTCGATAGCCATCACCTCCCACCAGCAACTGGTACTAGCTAACTCTGTCCACCAAAATTTGGACAGATGAAAAGAAATAACCTAGTATTTTTTGTATCTACTGGAGTTTGAACCTGAGACATCATAGTTTTCCACTAACTTCATCAAACACTAGGCCACACCCTTGAATGCTGACATTACAGAACAACAAAGTCGTCTCAAACTAATGAGATACAGCGGCTTCAGTATTTAAAAGAATCCACATTTTTATTAAACCTCTACTACATCCGTCTATATTCTTGAGATCTTCATCAGGAGTATTTCCCACATCTTGCTTCGTAATTGATGCTTCTACTTGTGAATTATGAGCTACATCGGTGTATTTTATCTTGTTGATGTCAATTTCCTGTGCCATCTAGTTATGGCAAGACACAGTTGCTGTCCTGGTTAAAAAGGTAGCCCGATACACAAAATATTCCGTATTCATATAGGATTCGGAGAAGGGCCACATGACAACGCCTACCCTGATGCAAGCATAAGTGGCTGATTCCTAAGATCGAACTCGTGACCTATAGGTCCCACGGAAATAACTTCACGTTGCTCTGTAGTTGCTGCCTAATGAAATATTATTCAGTCGCAATAAAATCCATGTAGGTGATAAATTCAAGATGCTACTTCAATCAAACAGGAGCATCGGAAACTGTCTTCTTTATGTCTGTTCAGGAAGAGGTGTTTGTTCAGAAGGGAAAGGCATCGTTCAACGTTTTGGATTATATATTTCAGTTAATTCAGTTAATGAACTGACTGACACTTAATTAATTCTTAAATAATTAATTAAATAACTTTTGTCCAAAAAATAATCTTACTGACTGATCATTTGACAAATCCAAATTCAAAGCCAAAGCCAAAGTCGAGCCGAGCGACGACGACGACGCGAGAGTTCATTCTGTTCAACTCCTTTTAAGAGCTCTAAGAAGTGATCTTATATATATACACACAAGTGTAGTTANTCCTATATTTATACACACAAGTGTAGTTGTCTTTCACCAATGTGGTACAAAGTTCATGACCAATGTGGTACAAAGTTCATGACAAAGCTCATTTGATTCAAATTTTCATTTCCCTCCATTTGCTTCCCACCAATTTCCAATTCACACTCATTGTCTTTAAAGCCCAATTGCTTAAAGTCCAACAATCCCCCACATGAATGGGAATGGCTATAACAAGAATGATCATAGATGAAAGCTGTGTGATTTGCAAGTAAGGTTTAATTGCATCTAGATAAGTAGGTTTCTCTTTGAACTTTCCATAGTGAACATATGTCGGATATACTCGGTCAATCGGTAGATTTGATATCTTTGAATCGNGTAAGGATTAATTGCATCTGGATAAGTAGGTTTCCCTTTGAACTTTCCGTAGTGAACATATGTCGGATATACTCGGTCAATCGGTAGATTTGATATCTTTGAATCGTCGAACTTTAGTGTATACCTAGACAACCATATGTCACACAACCAACCCTAATCGTCTTGTAGTTCTCATTGTTGTGCTCGTTTCAGCCAGGAACACCGCCTGGTTTCATAAGTGCGTAGAGAATTAGCCTTACAGAATTCTCATTGAAGAGGCTTCCACTTCACACTTACATAGGTGATTCCTAAACGTGTAATCCTTTAGATCACATCAAACTTAGGTAATCATTAAAGAACGTGTAAAGTTCTATCCTTGTTACTGAAAATTGTCTTCATCACGAGAAGGGACCAAAGATTTTACTTTGACAATGTTGAACCGGTCAATCACAACTTTGTTTTAGCTCCTTGAACCTAGATCTCGGAATATCCGAAATTCTAGGTAGAGTTACCGCCATGATGACTTGTCCTCGTCCATAGTCCCATTCCCTTAGATGATTTCTCAACTCCCTCTCTAATTAGGTCTCTTGTAAGCGGATCCGCCACATTATCATTTGATCTTACATAATCAATAGTGATAATTCCATTAGAGAGTAGTTGTCTAACGATTTTATGTCTTCGTCGTATATGACGAGACTTTCCCTTATACATAATGCTCCTAGTCCGTCCTATTGCAGCCTCACTATAGCAATGTATGCATATGGGAGCCAAAGGTTTTGGCCAGAATGGAATGTCTACTAATAAATTTCAAAGCCATTCAGCTTCTTCGTCGGCCTTATCTAAAGCTATAAACTCTGATTCCGTTGTAGAGCGAGTGATGCACGTCTGTTTGGAAGACTTCCAAGATACTGCTCCTCCGCCAACAGTAAAAACATATCCACTTGTGGACTTTGTTTCTGTTGAGCCGGTTATCCAATTTGCATCACTATATCCTTCGATAACCGCAGGATAATTATTGTAGTGCAAGGCGTAGTCTTGGGTATATTCCAAATATCCCAGAACTCGTTTCATTGCCAACCAGTGATGTTTGTTGAGATTACTTGTGAATCGACTAAGTTTACTTATTGCACAAGCTATATCAGGACGTGTACAACTCATGATATACATTAAGCTTCCCAACACATGAGCATAATCCAATTGAGACGTAATTTCACCTTTATTCTTTACAAGATAATGGTTTAAGTCAATTGGAGTTCTTGCACTTCTAAATTCCAAGTGTTTGAATTTTTCAAGTACAATTTTCACGTAATGTGATTGAGACAAAGCCAGACCCTGAGGAGTCCTCTGGATTTTAATTCCTAGAATTACATCGGCAACTCCTAAGTCTTTCATACCAAACTTACTAGCAAGCACACGCTTAGTAGCTTGAATGTCGGCAATGTCTTCGCTCATTATTAGCATATCATCAACATATAAGCAAACAATGACTATATGATTTGGAACGTTCTTAATGTAAACACATTTATCACATTCATTAATCTTAAGTTCATTTGACAATATTGTTTGATCAAATTTTGCATGCCATTGCTTGGGTGCTTGTTTTAGTCCGTAAAGGGAATTAACAAGTCGGCACACCTTATTTTCTTTTTCCGGAATTATAAATCCTTCAGACGCTATTAGCATCCGAATGGATGTAATTCTTGTTACCGGCGAGTATGTGTCAAAATAGTCAAGACCTTCTCGCTGTCTAAATCCTTTGACAACAAGTCTTGCCTTGTATATTTCAATAGTACCATCGTCTTTCATTTTCTTCTTGAAAATCCATTTAGAACCCAAAGTTTTGTTACCTGGACGAAGATCAACCAATTACCAAGTGTGGTTGCTCAATATGGATTCTTTTCTCTATTGACAACCTCTTTATAATATTGTGCTTTTGAGGAAGACATTGCTTCCTTGAAGGTTCGAGGCTCATTTTCTAGCAAGAAAAAAAGAAAATCTGGACCGAATGAAGTAGATTTCCTTTGACGTTTACTTCTTCTCGGATTTTCCTCATTAGGCATACCATCTGTTGTTTCCTCCCGAAGTCGTTTTTGACTTTTGGTAGGACAATTCACTTTCCTTTTTATACGGAAAATAGTTTCAAAGAATTCAGCATTATCTGATTCTATTACCATATTAACGTGGATCTCAGGATTTTGTGATTTATGAACCAGAAAACGATATGCCTCGATATTGGTTACATATCCAATAAATACACAATCAACCGTTTTTGATCCTATCTTCTCCCTTTTAGGCCTAGGAACCTGTACTTTAGCTAAACACCCCCACACTTTGAAATATTTCAAGTTGGGTTTCCTTCCTTTCCACTTTTCGTACGAGATGTGATGTGTTTTACTGTGGAGTACACGGTTGATTATTCGGTTTGGTGTAAGTATAGCTTCCCCCCACAAGTTCTGTGGTAAACCAAAACTTANGATTCTTTCTTTCCGCAATTCCGTTAGATTGAGGAGAGTACGGGGCAGTTGTTTGGTGAATAATGCCATTTTACAAACATATTTGTTCAAAAGGAGATTCATATTCGCGACCCCTATCACTTTTTATTATTTTGATTTTTTTGTTAAGTTGTTTTTCAACTTCATTCTTGTATTGCTTGAATGCATCAATTGCTTCACCTTTACTACTAAGTAGGTAAACATAGCAATATCTCGTACTATCGTCAATAAAAGTGATGACATACTTTTTCCCATTGCGAGATGGTGTTGACTTCATGTCTCAAATATCTGTGTGAATTAAATCTAAACGACTTGAATTACTTTCGACAGACTTATACGGATGCTTATCATACTTTGATTCCACACAGATTTAACATTTTGAGTTAATGCAATCAAATTTTGGCAATACTT